>JACMIG010001308.1:2707-19491 GCA_014805385.1 Levipalatum texanum
CTCCCCCCCCCCCCCCCCCCCCCCCCCCCCCCCCCCCCGCCCCCCCCCCCCCCCCCCACCCCCCCCCCCCCCCCCCCCCCCCCCCCCCCGCCCCCCCCGGATAGTCTTGCCAGGGCCTGAGTACACGGAAGGACTCGCTCCTGGAGTGGAGGACTGACTGACTGTTTGTTAGTTCCCGGTGCACCGTCCACCGAGTGACCCAATAGTTGGAGTTCGTGGATGAAGCTGGGGGATTGCCTTACGGGGTCCTTCTCAGCCTCTGAATCGAGAGGGGTCGGGATCAGGTCGCGTTGCGCAATGGCCGGCTGACAGGGAGAGAGCAGAGTAGTGATCAGATGGCAGCACTGTTGCCTCCTCTGCAGGGGGTCCCTGGGAACTATCCCAGAGGAAGTGGAGTCTGGTCGTGGGAGGCGTCTATTCGCGTCGTATTCGAACACGATTACCTACTATCGTGCAATCACAGCCTTGTCGTCGCTACGTGCATCGCCCTCTGTCTGGGCGCGTCGCTTCCTCGAGCAGAGAGAGTATACGGAACCAGGAGACGCAGACCGATCAGAGGGCGAACGTCTGAATAGAGTGCACTCTATGGAGATAGTACGGCATCCTGAGAGAGCCTCCCAGGGACAGCAGAGCAAACCGTATCTCTCTCTCTTTGTGTGCGCAACGTTTTCGTCCTTCTTCTTGCGGGGCTCCTCCCGCCCTTTGCCCTTGCGGACCGAGGGGTTTTTCCATGGATGACGTCATCAAATGGGTTACGCCATAAAAGCCATGGAGGCTGACAGTAGCAACTGATGGCATTTGTAGCGATTGAATCCTTTTCGTCTAGACGCTTGATAGAGCATGTCGTTCGATGAGGGTGGCAGAGAAAGGTGAAAGAACATTCTCACACTCGGTGCCGCCCTATAGAAAGGCGCGATTAGCACGCAGTGTAAAAGGGAAAGCCCCACGCTATGCCGTCATCAAAACGGTTGAACGGAGAGAGAGAGAGCATTGGATGCCCAGAGGGCGCAGACAAGCTCATTGTCAGAGAAGTCCCAGTTACTACCTGTCTCTCTTCTTGTGTGAGAAAGAAAAGTTGGCTACACTGTCGGGGGAGTTTCTGATCTTCCGGAGTTTCACCACTCACAGCCTGCCAAGTACCGTAATCTCCTGCCCCCATGCTCATCTTGTCAGAGAGCAGCACTAACATTAGTTTCCACTCCTCGCATTTTTTGCCCTCTTCTTCTCCGGCTGGCAAGAAGGAGGCTCGAGTCGAGAGTTCGCAACATTTTTTGCGCCTCCTCCCCCGTCCCCTAGGCGTCGGTGTCTCTTCGATGGGCGCACTCTCTCGCTCTCCCCCCTTCCATCGTCAGAGCCGGGAACGGACAGTTGTCCTATCAACGAGTGTTGCGAAGGCACTGGAGAGGGTCAGGGAGGGACGATGGAAGGTGATGAACGAGGAGAGGACAGAGAAAAGGGCGTCTCGTTTCGTGGTTTCTTTAGTGTACTCAGCAGGCGTCCATTGGCCGAGAGAAACGATGATTTTGTGGGGGACTGGGAAAAAGTGACTGACTACTGGGTATTGCCTGAGTCACGTTGCCCTTTCATGTCATAATCCTCAGCTCATTGGCCTTTCTGCCAAGAGGTCTCCCCCCAAATGGCGCGAGGTCAGAATAGTCTCATCGTCACAGTCAGAGTCGCTCTCGATGTTGAATGGCACACTCTCCTCGTTCACTGTTCACTGGGGGTGGCGGTATGCGAACCGGTTCCTCCCTCGTCTCTTTCTCCCTGCCGAGCTAGGGGTCGGAGAGGAGCGAGGACGCAAACGGTTTGCGAACGATGCGCAGAGAGCACAGGGACGGGGGAGGGAGCAGAGAGGGCGGAGAAGCCTCTCCCCTCCACCAGCCAAGAGTGCATCACCCCCAGTGGAGGAGGTTGAAGAAGGGGGGGATCTCCAGGTAGCCTTGAGATGCCACGTTCCTCCCAGATATCATCTGGATTGGAGAGTGACGTCGGATCGATTGACAGTAGTGCCCTTTACGGCCCATTTAATGGCGGCGGCAAGATACAGTAATTGAATCACGTCTGCAATGCCAATCTACCGTGTCCTAATTAGCGGAGGTTGCAAGGGGGGAGGAATGGCGAACACCGGCGCAATTGTGATGGTATCTGTAGGCCACCCGGGTAGCCTATTGTGTCCCCCCCCCCCGTCCCACTGCCCAACGATCCTACTCGGAGACCTCCCCTTTAGGTGATTTGTGGCTGTTTGCGTGGCCATTCATTCAATGGGGGGATGCGATTCAATGACGGAGACCGTCCTCGAGAGTTTACCTCCCGTGCCCCGTGCCCTTTCCTTCCCAGAAGAAGAGATTGTCCCGGAAAAGTATTCGAGTGAATCATCTCATTCTGAGTTCTTCCTCCCCGTCATCCCGAGTGGAAGAATCAACTGATTGAGCTGTTTGAGTTGGCATCACTCAGTCGGGGTCGGAAAGTGTCCGTGCCCTCTGCCCATGGGGATTCCAAGGTATCCGGCGAAAAAATGGCTTTCGATTGATGGACTCGACTGCGTTTGACCTGGTTCGCACGAGCGGCCCGATTGATGGAGTACTCTCCTTCTCCAATGGGAACTGCTCCTTCTCCCCCCTGTCGCATCTTTAGAGATGCTCTCGTTCACAGACAGAACAACGTTATCTGATTCGGCGTAGTGAGGAAACTGTCGACGTCACCGTCGACGCTTTCCAGCGCCAGACAGCGATGAAAGAGAGCGGCGATGGGAGGATCATTTCTCCTCTCCTCTGCACTTGCAAATGAAGCACGCAGTTTTACAGCCGAGTCTGTACGTGACTTTGTGGCGAAGGGGGACTAATTTATAAACACGTCAATCACTCTACTTTCCCGTGTATATCACAGAAATCGAAATTAGTTGCAGCCGCCAGCTCTTCGTAGGTTTCATCACGCTCGTTCAAGGGCATTTAGGGGGAGGAAGAGAGACAAAAACCGGAAGACGTCCGCTTTCTCTCCCCTTTTTGCGTGGAGAAAGTAGCGCCTATCGGTGGCAGCGATCGGCATTCGAGGCACCAAAGGATCACAGTTTATTTCGAGTCGGTGTCTGTGTCTGGGGGGAATGAGATGGAATCATGCCCGCACTCTCCTCGATTCGACGCTCTCTCTCTAAAGATCAGGATCAGAACTGGTTCCTCATAGTTCTTCACGCTCATAGACGGAGGCTCAGAGAGAAAGCGCGGAGCGCGCTCTACCGTTTGAAATGGAGCGCGCTTCTCCTCCCCTAGTGACAGACGCACTCAAAAAGAGGACCCGCTTGAACCAGATGCTAAACTGGTTGAGTGCTGTGCCCCCCATGATTTGGCCTTGTTGAGACGATCTGTCAGACTACAATACAATGCAGAGCTTCCTCAGGAGTTGTTGCGAATTAGGGGTTGTCATTTGGGGGGAAGGTCTTTAATGACCTTACGTTACCCACAAAGTTAGAAGGGGGATCTAGGCGTGACCGATTGAGCGTCTCCCCCTCGCCCTCCTCCAATGGCTCGACGGCGTTGACCTTGGACGGTGGGCGTCATGATAAGGAATCTATCGTCCTCCCCCGTCCCCCAGTGCACTTTTGAACGAGTTTTTACTCGCTCTCCCCTACTGAGCGAGTGAGAGCCGATCGGTTCTCTCTCACGGGCAGGGGTAAAAAGGGTAATTCGCAGGGTAGATAGGGAGGGATCAGTGGGGGGAGGAGTACTCTCGACTGGCACTATCAATGGCATTCCACATCGATTTGCTCTTTCTCCTCCTCGGACTGATTTATGGCCTCCATCTCGAGAGGACGACGAAGAAGAGATAACGGAAGCAGAGGGCAAACGACTCGGTGATTTCCGAAGTCTCTGGGGGTAAACCGGGGATCTCGCGGAAATGTACCCATCATCCTGTTGCACAATTCCGTTATCACACTCCTCTCCCGGAATGAGGGGGCCGGAAATGGCGCGATTATTACGCAATGATGGCGGGTGCGAAATAGGCCGAGATGGCCCCACCTCGCCGTATCGAGAAACTTTCTGATTCTGAGCCGAGTTCAAACCCCGCGTGATGCGGCAGCGTGAAAAAGTGGGTGTATCAAGTACTACGTGCACGGGATGGTGACGAGATAGAGAGTTTCTCGCACTTGCCTCAGTGAGCCGCCCGCGGTGTAAAGGACCCTCGCCCTCTCCCCGATAGCTACGTGCAGAAGAGGATGACTTTTGTTCAGTATCAGCTCTCTCTCTCTCTCTGCAAGAGAAGGGGAGCCATGATCTCCCTCGCAGGAAAAGAAATGAGCCATTGGCATCGATGATAAATATCGTCGTCGATTCAGTGATGACGGTGCATTCGCATTCTTTTCTCTGCTTGATTCTTTGATCGCACTGATCAAAGGGAATGGGGGAAGGGCAGGGAGAGAGGTCACATGCGAACGAACACCCTTCGCGCGATTTTCCCAACGCGAGTCTTTTTTGCTGCCAGCCCCCGCTTGATTCATTCCTCGCGAGCGATGGGATGAATGGGGGAGGAATACGTGTCCCGTTGGTAGCAGCAAGAAGTGATGAGAACACGACCACCCCTCAAGGTCCATCGGAATTGAGCGAGCCGGGGATCGGGGGCGGAACAACGGTTTCTCCTCCCGCGCGATTTGGCGCCGTGCCAAGTCCCCATTAGTCATTTAACGATGCTCACGAGTTCGCCGCCTGGGCGCATGTTGTGGCATCCAGCCAGCCGCCCGGATACGGTAGTGCGCGAGAGGAAGAGGGGGGGCAGGTGAAATTCGCGCGGGAAAACGGCCTTTGTCCTAACGGGTAGCGGTGTACGCGGCGAGGGTCACAAGGTGAATGGCAAAAGGCGGAGAGGGGGCAAAAGAGAAATGAGTAAGAAAAGGAAAGGCAGACAAGGAATCCTGCAAAACATGGCGGGACAAGTCCAAACCTGTGTACAGTTTTCTTTCTGTTTTGGCTGGGGGACCGATCCGTCACGCACTGACTACGAGGGGTTTCAAAACAGAAGGGAAGGGAGAAACACCCCGAGATGAGAAGTAAACAGCACTGTGAGACGAAGATCAGAGGCGAAGAAAGGAGATAACACCGGGGGTTTACAGAATGCAAGGGATCCGTAAAATGATTTCACGGAAATTAATTCGCCTCTTTTGCAGATGTCCCGTACTGGCTGAAGACGCTGAGACTGCACAAGTACACGGCGATGATGGCGGAGATGAAGTACTCGGAGATGATGAACCTCGACGAGGAGACGCTCGAGAACAAGGGAGTCACCAAGGTACGGTAGTTCAATCGGGTCAGCTTCACCGAGTTCAAAGAGGTCAGACTCATTGGATGCTTTTTCAGGGTGCCCGCAGAAAGATCCTCCAGAGCATTGGAAAGCTGAAGCAGCGCTGCGCCAACCTGAGGAGGCTCGAGGCGGTTCGTTTTGAATTACAGTAATCCAGGGGATGGTGCAGTGGTTCGGCGGGTCAGATTCATGATTTTCTCAATTTCAGACGTTCGAGTCCCCCGAGACTGCGTGCCTTCGATGTGCCATCGTGGAGCTGAGGCAGCTCGTTGCCACCCCCATCATGCCCTACTCCCCCGCCGCCGACAAGCCCGAGTCCCAGGACGCCATCGATGGAACCTGCGACCTGGGCGAGATCGCCGATGAGGTACGGTAGTTCGCCGGGTCAGATAGTTAAAACGCTCTAGTTCGCTGGGTCAGAGAGTTTTCTAACCCCCATTACAGAACCTGCCTGCCCTGATGATGCGTCTCCTCGCCCGCGTGTACACCATCGGAGTCAGCGGCGACATCCCCCACGATCAGATCCGCCCCGAGCTTCTCCTCATGTACTTCACGATCTGCGATCGGATGCTCATGAACGAGGTACGGTAACTGTTCAATTGGGTCGTCCAAAGTTCGGTGTGTCATTCATTTATCACTCGTCTTTGCAGGCGTTCACGTCGTCGCAGAAGCGCCGTATCGTGCAGTGGAGGAGGGCAGCGAGGAGGTTCGCGGCGCCGGCCGACCTCAGGAGGATCGTCCTCCCCATGCCGCCCCCACCTCGGTGTGATGCCTGCACGCCCGTCTCCACCTTCTACTTCGTAAGTAGCCACAGTTCAATCGGGTCACACTCTCTTCCGTCGGTCACACTTTTATCTAAATCGTTTCCAGAACGACAGCCTGGAGGACATCCTGCGCGTCCAGAATCTGCAGCGCATGGTCAAGCAGTATCTCAACGCTCCCTCGGACATGGCTGTGCCTTCCGCGACGTCGATGAACTCGCCGTGGTACGCCGCCCAGGCACAGGTACCGTACTCCGCGTCCTCTACTCCTCTCTTTTCTCTCCCGTCTCCTCGCCACAGACTTACCCCTCGCTTTAGCAATATTCGCTGCAGGCCTACGCCTACCGCCCATCTGCTCTCCAGAGGAAGCTGTACCCCCGCGGAGGACCCGTCAGCGCACCGCCCCAGCCTCAGTACCAGGTACAGTATTTTCACGATACCGAGTTCGCTGGGACAATCTAATTTCGTTGGGTCAGACAGTTAACCGCCCTCCCCATTGCAGTCTCAGTGCCTGACGCCGTCTCTCTCCAACTACTACGGCCACCACGCGCCGGTGCAGTCGCTGCTCGGAGCCGCCTCCGGCCCGTACGCTCCCCACCAGAGGTACGGTAGTTCAATAGCATCAGACTAGTTCAGGTGGGACATACTTTTAACTGGAGTAAATTGCAGGTGCTGCACTGCCCAGCAGCAGGCGGCCGCCGCCCACCACTCCTCCTACCAGGCGCAGTACCAGCAGATGGCCGCCCAGGCACTCGCCATGCAGCAGGCACAGCACGCACACGCTGCCGCCGCCCGCCACGCTCAGATGACCGCGCCCCAGGTACGGTAGTCTCTTATCAGTGGGTCAGAAGGACTCGCAAAGGGTCAGATAGTTGACGATTACGGTAGTTCGGTGTGCCAGATCGTTGACTAACTCCTCACTTTGCAGGTGCCCCTCGTGACTCCCCGTCCTGCTGCCGTCGAGACCAACCAGCAGTCGTCGTGGGCGCCCTTCCAGACGTACGCCCCCAAGGACCTCATCGACCTCCAGGCCACCTTCGATCTCGGCTTCTCCGCTGAGCGGGTACGGTAGTTTGACTGGGTCAGATTGTTGGCGCGAGGGGTAGTACGATGGGTCAGAGTTGTAATTGGGTTCATTTCAGGTCGCCGCTCCCAGCGTGTGGGACAACACTCCGATCGGAGGAGGCAGCCCCGTGGAGTCGGAGGGAAGCCACAACTCTTCCGGCTACTCGTCGTCCAACTCCGAGCGAGGCTCCGGTGCCGGATCTCCTGGCAGTGGACCGCCCTCTGCCCTCGTCTCCCCTCCCCTCGCCAGCCCTCCCGCCGATACCTCCGCCCCCAGGACTGCCGTCTCCAACGAGATCCTCCAGAGCCTGGTACGGTAGTTCAAGGCGGTCAACTTGGGTAGACTGGGTCAGAGTATGGTAGTTCAACTAGGACAGATTGTGTCGAATGGGTCAGTGTACGGTAGTTCAACTAGGACAACTTATGTCCACTGGGTTAGAGTACGGTAGTTCAACTAGGACAACTTGTGTCCACTGGGTCAGAGTACGGTAGTTCAACTATGACAACTTGTGTCCACTAGGTCAGAGTACGGTAGTTCAACTAGGACAACTCGTGTCCACTGGGTCAGAGTGGTAACTAATCCCTCTGACTTGCAGACTGTCTTCGACTTCTGCACCGAGTCGGACTACAGCAAGGGCGAGAACAGCATGGAAGCCATCTGCCGCCGCCTCCAGAACCTCTCGGCCTGAGCGAGTGAAGAGAAGAAGCCCCCTCCCGGTACCTCTGTTCCCTCGTCATCCATTCTCCCTGACCTCATCACTGATACTCTGTTCCCTCCCTCCCTTCCCTCTTCACCCTCATCTCTGTAAGATATTGGCTTGACTCTATCACATACTCTGGTGCCGGCCTGTGGCCAGTAATAAGTATCGTGTGCCCCCGCCCCTCTGTCAGTTACTATCTCACTCTCTCTCTCCATTCTAATACCGTAATATATTTGGTAAGACCATTCCGGTTCTTTTTACGATCAACCTTTCTCATAACCCCCTCGTAGCCCATAAATTTATTTTTTGTTAATATGCAAATGCAAGGATAACCATGGCTCCGCTGTAGTTTGTGCAGCATCTTTTCCTTCCGTGTTTGTCAGTCTAAGGACCTTCGAGTATCGATCCCCCCAGTGCGATGATCTTTGGACCCCAATTCATCAGTTTATCAGTGTCCCTTCCTATCGAGGTTCAGTATCCCTACTCCCCTCTTTCTCCCTACTTCTTCGTTTCCTTTTTCGTTCGTTTCTCTTGTGAATGTGTTGCTTCTTTTCGCTTTCCTTTATGTGCTATGTTTTTCGCTGTCTTGTTTTGAACACGCCTGTCTTTGCTCAGTTCCCCCTCCTCCCTCCTCAAGTTCTCAAGAAGAGCAAGTCTTCCCTCCCGATCAAGTTGATCTTTGATCTCTGATCTCATTGTCGATGCTTCTCTTGAGTCCTGACTAATTCTCATGGCTAATTCTCTTCCCTCTTTTCTCCTCTTTGCATGAGCATGCCCTCTTTTTCTTTTTCCTTCACAAAATGTTTTCATGTCAAAGGCCGTGCCTATTTTAGTCTTATTTTGCGGTTTGTAATAACCTTTATAATCATTCGAATTTTCCTTTCCTGTCCCCCTGCATTACCCTTATTAGCTTGTTTCATATTTATCCACTCTGCGTCCTTTTCTTGTCCTGATTGTGTTCTACTCCCTTTCCCTCCCTGCATCGTACATACTGTAGAGTATTAGTCGAATGCCGTGCTAGTTGATGATTCCAATCCAATTCGCTTTCTATCCACACTCTTAGATGACTGATTGATCGCTCAAGCTTCCCTCACTGTAGTAGTCCCATCTCCTCCCGAATAGGAATCGATTCCCTCCCCCCACCGTAATCCAATGTGCACCTGTGCTTCCCGTTGCCCCTGCGAGCCCCGTTGAATCGAGTGTCGTTCCCTGTCTCAAGTCGTAGATACGACGATATAGTCGCCCTCAGAGTAGAGTACCCCTACAGTATGCCTGTATACAAGAAACACCTTCACACGTAGCTTTCGTACCCATCACTGAATCGCTTCACATCATCATCACTTCACCCCTGCACTCTCCTAGATACCCGGAAAGTAGATCTAACCCCCAAATGCTTACAAATGCCTTGTATCCATCGATGACTATTGATTGTGTTTCGTTCCTTCCCCCCTTCTCAAGCCAGCCACTCGAAATCCACACTCCCATAGAGCCGATCTTTCACTAGGATTATTCAATACCCTTCATTCTCCCCCCTACCGTAATCCTCTGATCAACCTCTCACCCTATTTACATGACATGATTTTTTCTGGAACTCCTCCACCACACTCTCTTCCCTGTTCCCCTCTCAACTACAAGTACATAAACCCGTTCGGAAATGCCTTGATTAACACGACAACGTACATATTATCCGTCTATCTTCGCCGCCTCGCTCCTCAATTGCCTCTATTCTTACTGTAGCCCCTCAGCAGGATACCGTAGTCCAATTCCTGTCGAGACCTCGCTTATCCCCCGCTCATCCTCCAACCCCTTCATCCCTTTCCGTATCATCCATTCATCTCACTCTTCATGCCAGACATAGCCACCTAGGTAGATCATCCAATTCTCATCGCCTCCCGAAATATAGGAAACTAAATAGTTGATCCAATACGAATACACGTAGACGACTCCTGACAATCGCTCGAGCAGTTTTTATAACGAGAAAACACTTTAATCCTCCGACCCGCGCTATATGCCTGATTATTGCGAGCTATGATTGCAATGTATGATTGAATGATTGATTGATTGATTGATCGATTGGATTTATTCCCCCTGTTTCCGCCCTGGAATCATGCTTGTGCTCTTGTCTTCGTTGCTTGCTGTGCTCACCATTTATTTTCTTCCGTTGCGCTTATTTCACAGTCGTTTTTATCGATATTCACCATTCTCCCCCTTCTTCTTCTTCTCCCCCCATCTGGCTTTCACAACTAAAACCCCGGAATCCGACACATCAGTCTATCGCCCCCCGTCCCCCCTTCAACCACCGTAGTTCTCTCTCCTACTAGGAATCCCTCTCTCGAAAGGGGGTTACGGTAGTTCCCCGAGTGTCTCGAGGTAGAAAGTGTGAGTCTCCTCCCCCTCTGCAGCTGAGTCAATTGATCTACCACGAACCAGGCCGACTAGATGTTTCCTGGTCAATGATTCGTAGACCAATCCATCCACCCCTTTCTGCATTGGACTGTCGATCCCTCTCTCTCTCACTTACTTTTCTGCCCTGCCTCGTGGTTCTGCTGTTGTACAAGATTTCCATCCGTCAACCCCTGTCAAGAAAAATAAAAACCGTTGAACAACCAATGCATCGTGCGTTTGTGTATCCACACTGGTTATAGCTGAAGATACAACGGAAGATGAGAAGTGGCGATACCGCGATGTGTCGGTGATCGGTGCACGAATACAATCGGAAATGTGCACCGAGAAGAGGGGAGAGAGCAGTCGAATCTCCTTGCATCCTTCCTCATCCTCAACCAACTCCGCGATATTGCCGGACGTATCGAGCCAGTTCCTCGGTCCCGAACGGAGTTCCTGAGGGGTACGGTAGAGGGAGGAAGTGAGGATAGGGTGACGAAGGGACGCGCAGTATCTCCGTGGGCCATCTCCATAACGGCCCATTGTGCTAGGCGGGGAAGCCCCTCCTCCTCTGTGGGACCCTCTCCTCCTCCTCCGCTCTCTCGCTCCAGGTGTCAAGGGTCTCGATTAGCCGAATGCGAAGAGTGCACGGGTTCTTGAGAGACGCAGAAGCCGAAGAATAAGGTTTGGCGGTGTGTGAAAAATTGGTCGAAACGTGTAGTGACGGCCGCCTGATGGGCGACACGGAGTTTCGCTTTCCCGTTGTAATTAGTGAGATGACACAAAGAAGAAAGAAAGAGAGAGGAGAGCAAATCGAGGGACTGAGAATTGACCGCGAACTTCGTACTTGTGACGATTAGCGAACGATCATCCATGATGTAGGGTGGAATAGCGGCAGCACTATCTTTGAGTGCGCAGAAGATCGACATGGCGCCGGAGTCTTCGCAGCGGTCGAAAGAACCACGAAGGGCCGCCTGGATCGATGGCCATGGGAGCAGTGTCCCTTGGATTCATCGTCCAGCATTTATCCGCCAGACTGCGCTCTCTGAACTCACCACCTGAAAAGGGGCATATCAAGGATGCACCGCAGTCTGTCATTGGTATCGTTCGGGTACGGGAATGAGAACGCTCCGGAGCTGCGGTTCCTGGATGTTGTCGTCCATGAATTACTCCATGCCCGACTCGTAGATTATTAACATGACGTGCAATCTCTTCCAGTCCTATTTAGAGCCATGATATGTCGACAAAAAGCACATACCATAACTATTTCAGAATTTCCCATTCTCAAGAAGCGTCGATTCACCTAGTTGATTCATTTACTACTATATGAAAGGCTAGTCTGCGTGTCCATCCCTTCACCTATTCCCCATCGGTCCAAATTGGCCAAAAATAACCACCAATAAACGAGGACTGAAACATTTTTTTGAAAATTAACCACCGCCGACGGCGGTGGGGTCCCTGTCGTTGATCAATAAAAGGAAATCAGTTTCCAGAGTTTGCTAGGTGAAATCACCAAAGCCAATACGGAAATCCCACCTTTCCCGCATTGCCGGCGTACCCGCTGCACTCCTCGAACTTGACGTACCTACAATTAGAGAGATCATTATTGAAAGGCAAAAAGGAAAAATTATCACCGCAAAAACGTAGACTGCAATTCACCTGGTTTGCTGGAAACGAATTCATGAAGTTTGAGGACTAAAATAAATGAACAGTATACCCACCGCATCCAGTTCTTGACATCTGTCCCGTGGGTGTGCAGGAAACACTGCCGGATCAGACGGGCGCGATCCACCTACAATCACCATAGATATTTCAAATATTTTTTTAAAATTTACAAGACCTTTTACTAGTCGCAAATTATGAGAACACTATTATTTTTATGTCATATAGAAACATTACTTCAACGGTTTCTATAGACGTAAATTTTTATTGAACAGATGAAAACGGCAGTAGGGTATTTTTGACGCATAGTGAAAGAATGCGTGTAATATAAATGAAGAGCATGAGATGGCAAGTGTCGAATATTGGCATACATCCTTGATAGCAGCTCGAAGTTGTTGTAGGTCAGTTGCGAAGATAGTGAGTTGCCATTGTCAAGTTCAATAAATAATACAGATAAAAATTCCACCTTTCTCGCATTGCCGGCGTACCCGCTGTACTCCTCGAACTTGGCATACCTGCAGTGAAGCATTATTGGGATTCGAGAACTGTAGAGTCTCATATCACCGAGATGCATTTCAGATCAATTGAATATTCGAACGCAGACTGCGAATCGCCAGGTTGGAAGGATACAAATAAACGATATTAGAGTTGAAGAAATAAAATATTAAAATGTGTTCCTACCGTATTCAGTTCTTGACGTCTGTCCCGTGGACGTGCAGGAAGCGCTGCCAAATCAGACGGGCGCGATCCACCTACAACCGCCAAAATAATCTTTTTTTTATCTGACGAACGAAGCTCGTATTACTCGAGAGATGTGTGAGCACAATTAAATCTTTGTTCGAAACATGAATTCAACTGGTTGAATATAGGTGAAAATTTTGCAGAGCGGATGATTACAGTAGCAAGGTATTTCATAACGCGTTTTTTTAGAACGAATCTGCAAAGCTGGAGCGCCGAGGTTCGGTTGAGAGGGCAAGAATCCGATAATTTAATACCTCCTTGTATCGCTGCTGGAGCTTGATGTAGGTCTCCCACGCCTGCTCTGGGGGATTCCACTCCATCCAGCGCTCGAAGACATGCGAAGACGAAATGTTTCGATTTGTAATGAAATTACCCGCTTCTTTCACGTCGCACATTCAATAAAATAATTTAAAAAAATCAAAAACACACCTGTCGTACTCCTGGGACGTTCTCCACGAGCTCCTCCATGTAGCTGTACTTCAGCCAGAACTGCAACGGCCAGAATTGTGTTTATTTAAAAATTTCGTGAATTGAAACAATGATCTGGGGATTCGGAGATATATTGTCAAACAATCTACTTCGATCTTGACGAAGCGCATCTGGCCGAATGATATCAGTAGTTTGTTTTCGTTATTGCCCGAAGTCAAATTGTTCGAGGACAGTCAACGATCAATTGTCAAGATTGGAAGGTCCTGGTATCCAACGGGAATTGCATGTATATACTCACCCCGTTTACATCAAAATGTTGAGTGGTTCACCTGCGAATCCTTCATCCGCTGACTGGAGTAGAAGCTGAGGAAGTTCTTGCTGCCCGTCTCCATCTTCATGAGGCCCTCCGCGATCTGGAGGACGTGGAAGCAGTTGATATCTGCAAAGCAGAATCTTCTGAGAAATAATCTTAGGAATGCGAAGCCCCGCCGATTACATACTGCGTTTATCTCATCGATCACCTACACTACGAGCATCAAGTGCATGGTTCAAGCCAGACTGCGGAAGACACTCTTACATCTCTTCAAAGATCAATCTTACATCCTCCGACAAGCAGCTTGACGATTGCTGATGCTTTCTGCTCCCAATTATCAAATATCAAGAATCAAGAACGAAACACTGAAAGAAACACGACCAACCGCTATTTTAAATTGATCAAGGTTCAAAAAAATTGAAACAAATATCAAGTTTCAAACTGTAAACTCCAGAACGATCTCTTACATTCTCCGGCAAGCAGCTTGTCGATTGTCTCGTGCACCGGCATGTGGAGGATGGCGAGCTTGATCTTCTCGCTGGAAAGAAATTTTTTAGAGCGGAAATATTAAGCAAAACGCCGTGATTTTGTGTTTCATTCCGAATGAAAATAGCACAATTTCCGGGGAACTGGTCTAGACTAGGGTTGGCAAAGGTGGAATAGAAAGGTAGACTACCCTAGCCGTCTACCTTCCCGACGGAGAAAAGTAGTCTATGTACCTTCCTTCGGCTAGTTTAGCCCAAGCATTTGCATTGGGTTTGTCTAGCCGAAGGAATGACCTTTGTTGAAAACAGGAACATTTTCCTTCGGCTAGACTATCCCAATGCAAATGCTTAGGATAGTTTAGCCGAATGAAGGCAGACTACCTTTTCCCATTTGGCTTCGGCTAGTCTACCTGTCTCTCTCCGCCTCTATGGCCGCTTAGGCTAGTCTAGCCGTCTACCTTTGCCAACCCTAGTCTAGACTCTGGCGAAAAATACGAGAAAGGTCCATTCAGTAAACAATATAGTTAATTCTTCTATCGTAGCGCAACAACGTTGTTAGATCGAATCAAAACTCACTTATTCTTGCGGACGCCGTCTTCGAAATCCTTGCGCTTCTTCTGCTGTTTCTCCTTGAGCTCTTCAGGGTCGGCAATTTTGGCCTGGAAATATTTCTTTCATAGCAACCGAGCAATAGTGCGGAGGAATGGAGTCAATGTGGATGTTTTCCACAGCAATTTAACATTAAAGAATACTTAATTTGCTTGTGAAAAAATACCTTGTGCGGCGATTTCGAGCCCGCGCTCCATGGCATCGCGCAGCAGCTGCTCGGCCGTGATCTGCACCGGCGCCTGAAATACATATTTGAATAAAATTTTCAACTGTTTTTTAAGAAAAAAAACATATTTCCCAGTATACAGAGAAAAATGATATATGTAAAACGGAACCTTGTTCTTGACTTTGGCGGCTTTCCTGGGAAAGCGTGTGGCCTTGCGCGTGTCGACCTCTTACTCGTCCGATATCCTGGAAATGCGGTCATTTCACAGCCAAAAACGGATGGACGATTTGAACACATTGGCAAGGTCTTTGCCACAATGAGCGCGGAAACTCGAAAGTCGCGGAACTATTCCATTCAAAAAGCGAACATTCCGCTCGTTTCATTGAAATCAAACCGACAACAAAATGGTTGATTTTTTGGTGAGAATAAACATTGAAGTCTTCTTCACAGTACATATACGAGTTGGCCGAACTCATGAAACCTGCCGTGGAATTAGCCCCACCTCGATTTCTATTAGCCGCTCCAACTCACCGAAGTTTATAATTTAATTTATTATATAAAACTATACTTGCGTTCATGTTTGGCCAGCAAATAAACGACGTAGTATTGAATCTACTCATTTGGTGCAGTATTTGTGCTGTCACTTCGATCGCGTCCCCGGGCATCCCATTTCGCCCATTCTTGAATAAAGAGCTGGGATTCGTATTTTTCTCGTTCATTCTAATTTTTGCTGATTCTTGGCATGGCAAGCTACCATTAAGAGCAAAAAAATAGCAGAAATTTATTTTATTTGAGCATTGGAGGCGGCGGAAGATTAATTACATCTTGAATTTCGCGCGGGTTGATGATGCGCATGCGTAGTCCAAAAAAGTCGGACTTGTGTGATTCGGGTAACCATCTCGCCAATTCACCTGATTCGCTTTTTCCATGCGCGCGTAGATCATTTCATGATTTGTTTGGCAACTTTTTTTTATCAAAACGACTTTACTAACACGACTAGGCCATCCGCGCATTCTCCCATTTCATAGTATGTGCGTTTAACACTGGCCAACTCAATGCTTGTAGGAGGGCGAAGTTCGGGAGGGAAGGAGCGGCAGGAAAGATGAAGAGCCGGGAAAGATGGACGAAAGGATGTGGAGGGAGGACGACGTGCGGACGCGGGAGTGGAGGGCATAAGGTGTGTAAATTTTCGTTCGCCTGCTTTTGCTATTTACGCGTAGCTCCGCACGTTTTCCCGTCAATATTTCTGATCTACTACTATGTAAAACATGGGAATATTAGCTCTATTCAGGCCCCCTCGCTCTCGCGCCCGCCCGTCACCCCCCTCCACATCCCTTCGCCCATCTTTCCCGGTACAACGTGGTAGTAAATATAGTTGGCTTTCTTTGGAAAGGTTTATGCACTAGCATCAATTTATTAAAGGATCAAAATTCTACGCTTTTTTTCGAAGAAATTCAACAAACAAATTTTTTTTCTGGACTTTCGGATTTCAAAATCTTGATAAATCCAAACACGCTTTTCTTGAAGGTAGACGACGGAAGAGCGGACGCGGTTGAAGAACGGGGGGCGCACCTGAGCGGAGTTCAAAGAGGTGCGCGGATTTCCACAAAACGACTTTACTAACACGACTAGGCCATCCGAGCATTTTCCCATTTCATAGCATGTGCGTTTAACACTGGCCAACTCAATGCTTGTAGGAGGGCGAAGTTCGGGAGGGAAGGAGCGGCAGGAAAGATGAAGAGCCGGGAAAGATGGACGAAAGGATGTGGAGGGAGGACGACGTGCGGACGCGGGAGTGGAGGGCATAAGGTGTGTAAATTTTCGTTCGCCTGCTTTTGCTATTTACGCGTAGCTCCGCACGTTTTCCCGTCAATATTTCTGATCTACTACTATGTAAAACATGGGAATATTAGCTCTATTCAGGCCCCCTCGCTCTCGCGCCCGCCCGTCACCCCCCTCCACATCCCTTCGCCCATCTTTCCCGGTACAACGTGGTAGTAAATATAGTTGGCTTTCTTTGGAAAGGTTTATGCACTAGCATCAATTTATTAAAGGATCAAAATTCTACGCTTTTTTTTCGAAGAAATTCAACAAACAAATTTTTTTTCTGGACTTTCGGATTTCAAAATCTTGATAAATCCAAACACGCTTTTCTTGAAGGTAGACGACGGAAGAGCG
>JACMIG010001309.1:0-21358 GCA_014805385.1 Levipalatum texanum
CGTAGGACAGGGGGGAAGGACCATTGAGAGGGGGGCGCGGGCAGTAGGTGGATGGGGAGGGGCCCGGGAAGCGGCTGTGGGTCAGGAACTGACGGGGAGATTAGCCGTAGGTGAAGGGAATGTCCTTAGACATTGCCCTCTCCTCCGCCGTCAGGCTGGGCCTCATCCAGACCCTTTGGGGGAAGGTATGAAGGAAGTAATATTTGGATGGTTTCATTTAGAAAAAATTACCAACCTCCTGTCGATCGCGTCCCTGCTGCGTGAGGAACATCATGGCCTTCTCGAGTCCGAGGAAGGGCATCTCCTCTCGGACGTGGGTGCCGATGACATCGGGGCGAATGCGCAAGCCCTCGGCGACGTTCTCAAGGAGATACGAGTTGTACAACTGTTGATAATAGCACAACTTTATTCATCTTCATGGAATCGAATGGACCATAACACAGTTCATTATGAACTCATCAATCAGCGCCAATTCACGTGGTATTCATACTATTGGGAAATTATTGGCCGATAAGTCGCTCATCGTCCGATGAAATAAACACAGCAAGGGGACTCAAAACTGCGCCCATTCCACCCCTCATTACTATATTTTTCTCACAGTACGGTAGGCGTCGTAAGACCCTGTCGGTAATAAAATGAAATTCTAACCTGCAGGGTGAGGAGAATGGCGTTAGCATTGAGCAGTGAATCCGGGATGAAGATGCGCCTGGAAGCAGGAGGTCCTTGTCCCTCCCTGCCCTCGCCTCTCCCTACCTGGCAGCGGAATCGTCGAGTGTCCGCTCGAGTCCCTGCTCAGCCAGCGTGTTTAGAGCCTCCTGCAAATGATATTGACTCGATTGAATTACAGGGATCAATGTCGTGTAGAAATTCTCTTTTTTGATACACAATAATCAATCATATCAGATAGCTAGAATGCAATCACCATAGTTTCAAGCTCGTCTGAATGCGTCTACCGTTCGAACTATCCCTAATGAGCGTTTAAACTCTAAACGACTTCGAGAAAATAAATTTTTTTGGTAGAATGAAGGTCAAAAAGTTCGTTCAGACCGCGATATTAGACGATCCTGACAGTTCAATCGATACCAGGGGTGCTGCGATGAGGATCCTGGCGAGGGCGCAGACGCGTTCGCTCTTCATCGGATTCTTCTTGTACGGCATGGCACTCGATCCGATCTGCGACTCCTCGAATGGCTCCCACAACTCGCCGAAGGCCTGCAGAGCAGTCAGATGAAATAGAGGTGGAAGAATTAGAAGATGTCAAACCAGGTGAATACAATAAGCGCAATCGAAATATATCATTCACTCGGGAGAATTAGAGCGATATTTAGTTGCCCGTAACCGCTAAAAAAAAGTCAGAATGCCACCGACTTGCAGTAAGGCGGCAGTATGTTTTCGGATGACCAGGTACAAATCGACCATGTGATTACAATAAGCACAATCAAAATATGTCGTTCTTCGGGCGAATTACGATGATTCCATTATGCACACTTCGGAAAAAGCAAAATTCAAATCTAACCTGTAGCATGCGGATATCCGTGGCCATCTTCTTGGCAGCTGCTCCGAATGCAGCCAGGGCCGAGATGAGTTGAATGTCCTGCAATATATGGCATATTTAGTAATTTCGTTGTTTACAGAGTTATTTTGTGCCTGCGAAGCGATTTGCGATCGGTTGAGCATTCCAATGAAACCCTTCTTATAGTCTACCTCTCAATACAGAATCACCGGGTTCTTCTGCTGCATTTCTGGATTGATCAAGAGTCTTCCTGGTTGTGGAAGTTCCTAGTTCACTCGCCAGGCTTTTAGGGTGCCATGAATTCTTTTTATCAATGGAGTAATTTATTCATGCTCTCGGATACCTGCATCCTCGTGTAGGTCTGCCCAGCGATGGCGAATCGACGGGCGAATCCAGCCTTGGCCGTCACGAGGTCGTCCAGTTGCTCCACCTGTAAAATAATCTCATTTCTTGCTCGCTGACCATCACTGGCCAAACCCGCTGGATCACTGCCTCAGTAAACTATGAAATGTGTAATCGATAAAGAAAAGTCAATTAATCCGGTATCATCAAGCGGGCTATATCATCCCAAATCGCCCTTTACTCACCTTCTGTTCGTCTCCCTCGAAGAGTGTCATGAACGAGTCCTGTGTCCCCGTCGCTCCCTTCACTCCGCGGAATCGCATCCCGTTACGGAACTCTTCCAGCTGCAATGGGAACATGGTTGTTTCGTCCAACAAATCCTGGTGAATTCACGTTTACGGATCCCAATAATAAACATAGTCTTTGCTCTGAAACTAATTAGAAAATTTCCTCAAATTTATCCAGCCCGAATCATTTACTCGATGAGTTTACTTTCCATGAATTCGTCCGATAACTGCAGACCTGGATCCAGGTGCATTAGCGTTTTCTAATGGAATAATCAACGCTATTTGTGCACTGAAGTTAATCCACCATGTACTCGCAACTTTTTCACTCACTTCATAAATGCAATAAGTTTACTTTCCACGAATTCGCCCAAGAAATCCTGGTGAAATCTCGTTTTCGAATCACATAATCATTGAGATTTTTACTTTTATAATAATATGACGCGGATCATCTTCATAGCGAGTTTACTTTCCTCGAACTAGCTACGTATTGTTGATTCTGCTTCCCATATTCGCCGATATCGAGATCTCCGGAAATCCGAATCGTCTCAGTGGCCGTCTGTTCAAACTGTGCTTGCGTGTCGCTGGACCCCGTTCCGTATTCCCATAGGGGGGACGGTTTCCACAGTCCCCCGGAACCCTTCGGATTCCACGTCGCCGATCTCCTCTTACTGCCTCCCGTGCGTGGCCCTCTTAGCCATCTCAAGTCAGACGTCGAATACTAATGCTCTGCTGACGCGCGAGAATCTACGTAAGAGCGTGAATTGGTCCTATTTACGAAAACAGTCCTCTGGATAAATAAAAGGCAGGTAATCACTGCACTTCCGTATAATCAGCATTAACTTGTCTGGGGGGGGGGGGTTTCGAAAATATTCCCCCTTGTTTGAGTATCGACATTTCCTCCACAAAAAGAGTGCACGCCGTGTGTAGGTGTGTAGTTCATTCAATTATTTTCGACTCATTGATATTCATAGTCTGTCCAAAGGCACAAAACTTCCAGGTCCCTATGGGGGGAGGGGGGGGGACAACCTCCGTATTCAGGCGAGCCCTTATTCTCCCCGTAAATACTGCACGCACTCTAGCAGATAACAACTTCCTCCACGATCTGTTCCTGCTTTCGTCACGGGAACCAAAATAGGCGAGAGAGAAAATACTCTGCTATTCCCTCGTCCAGGACAAATCCTGGTCTACCCGAGAGGCAGCTTTATCTCGGGCACTGACTCACGAGTGTGCACAGACAGAGCGAGATCGTAAGAGTGACTAACCCCGTAGGCTGTGTCCTGCATCCTCCCCGTTACACACCCCTATAACTTTTGTCATACTCATCCCTTGAGATAGAGGAGTGAATCCCTGTTTCCGGGTCCCTTTCTCCATCCCCGTCTGGTCTCTTCAAACAAGGGCTTATTCCCAGAGTCCCATATTCAAGGGGCGGGGGGAAGTTCTCGAAAGCCCCCCTCGGGCAAGACTCGAGGGAATAATCTTCCGATAGTGGATGGAGGGGGGAAAACTCATATAATCCCCCACCCACACCGGAAATGCATTAGAACACGAGTGGCTAATTGCCTGCTGCAGTGGACAGGCGCCTTCGCTGAATTCATTACTCATCTGAGAACACAGCTCTCCCCATTTCTCGGCACATCCATCCGGGCATTAATAATCGGAGGGCAATTCATGCGACTCGATATTGGATACTCTGGAGTGTGGGGGCAGCGGCACGTGGGAAGGACTCCCATGCCCGGGTAACCAAGGGTAATGCTTCCCCGAGTGGGGGCTGGGGGCATACAAAGACGGAACTACAAAGAGCTGCGCAGGATGGGAACGAGGCTATCGTCTTTCGCCGCTAATCCTTGGCCCCTCGTTCATGGAATGCGGTGAAACCCGATGCCCCAAAGCTTAGATCAAATCCGATGTTTGGTCACGGAAGATTGTCAGTTCCACCGATAAATCCCAAGAGGTGGAACCTGCTGGAAGGCCATCAGTAGATCCTGGGCCCAGATGCAGGCGCGCTTGCCGACGGTCGTGAGGGAGGCAGCCTGAATCAGGGGGGCGATTGGAGGATTACTGTATCCCTCCAGTACCTGGTAGTGCGTCCGTCCGACGGTGACCTCCTGCTTGGTGCGCTCGGCAAAGTCACCCACGCGCGAAAGGACCACGGCCATTCTAAACAAAAATGAAATTAATGTTATTTATATTTTGTCGGAAAATTATTGCTTGCCTCTGCAGCAGGTAGTCGACGGCCTCCCGTATTACGATGCAATCGGCGTTGTCCTGCATAACAAATTAGATGTAGTCACGCTCCAAAAACCTCGTCAATTCACGTAGCATGCTCTCTTGAATTAAACAGATAATTCAACAAGAGTGATAGCAGATATATCAATATATAAACTAACCTGAATATAACACGACGTAGCACCCAGATGGATGATGCCAGCGGCCGTGGGACAGAGCTGCAAATTACATGGACTATGTATTATTTTATTGAAATTAAAATACCCGTCCGTAGATGTGGTTGTGGGCCATGACATCGTGCTTGATCTTCCTCTCCTCCGCCCGCAGTGCATCCCAGTCGATCGTTTCCTTCGCTGCCCGCAGCTCAGCCAGCGCCTCATCCGTCACCTGAAATATCCAATTTTTGTTGGAAATTTCCTGGCTGTATTATCTGCATCATCTGTCTGCTGTCGGTTGCGCTTCTGGAAACGGCCCTTATTTTCCATCTCAGTTTCCGTTTACGCACATGCATAAACCACAATCCCCCCTGCGGCAGTAGTCACTGTGGGAAGGTGTGTCCGTGCGTAAGCACCAGTATTCCAGAAATGTAGTCGACCGAGGGGACAAGGTTCGCAATTACTCTCACGGTTACTACGACACTGTCAACGTAACAGCATAAATCATTGGTATTTCCTGGTAGAGTCGATGAGAAATATATTTATACCTGATTCAGCCCGAGTTCCTTCTCTGCCTCCGCGAGCCAAATCCACAGCTGGCGCCACACGAGGGTCTGCAAAGAATTAACATTTTAAAATATTTAAAAAAAATAAAAGACAGCGTTCCGGGATCTTCTATTTTCCGCTCCACATTGAATGCAGCGTAATCGGAATACTACTCGGTCGTTTCCCTCTCTCTCTGTGTTCCCATTCAAAGAAAGTGGGGAATGAGCTCTTGGACAAGGTCATCACCTCTAAAAGCCGCCCTCCTTCCCTCCATACTTCCCAGCACGGAAAAACCTCCAAACTACTCGAACCCTCCATTCCTACGCTCGCCTAGGCAATTTCCGAGTTTTTGCCCCCATCTGGACCCAAGGCGATGCCGAGGGCGCTTTGCCTTTTGAATGTGCTTCGGAAAGTGCCTCGATGCTTCCGGGTGCAGTCTCCTTCCACCTAACCAAACTCCGCCCGGGAAATGCAAAGCGCGCTGAGCGTGCAACTTCGGATGAGAGCCCCCCTCTGGGGAATTCATTGGGAGGATAGAATACTAAAAAGTTGAATGTACCTTGTTGCGTTCGGAGAGAATGGTCATGAGGGGCGATCCACGGCAGTATCGCGAGCCGAGCACGCTCTCCCACTTGTCTTCGGATACTGATGCCATTCTGAAACAATAGTGATTATTTCCCGATAAATTCGAAAATAGGCATGTCACCTAGTCAAATAAATAATGAAAATAATGAAAGGAAAACGACGATTCAACAATCCCATACAACTCTCAATTTCGAATTTTCAAGCGATTGCGGACTTCCAGCATTTAGTTCGTCCGATTTAGTGTGCCTATTCAGCGGAACAGATCCGTGGAGAAGTGGCCCAATCACACCCAATTTCATTCCCCATTCATTCCTCGTAGTGGCACTATTCGCTCGCCGATTCCCCTTATAGTAAATTGGGGGAAAT
Organism: Levipalatum texanum; assembly: GCA_014805385.1. Classification (NCBI taxonomy): domain Eukaryota; kingdom Metazoa; phylum Nematoda; class Chromadorea; order Rhabditida; family Diplogasteridae; genus Levipalatum; species Levipalatum texanum. The sequence continues at coordinate 6,021 of JACMIG010001309.1, forward strand.
TAGATACCGTGGACAACGAGACAGGGAGGATGGGATATTTTCGGATCTTCCTCGACATTTACACGGACGCCTATTTAGACCCCCCCCCCACACTTGTCCCCATTCCTCCCTCGGGGTCCCTCGCTAGTACAAAATTCATGAGAGCCGAGACTACACGGGTCCTATCCGATTTCTCCGATGGCACAAAAAGGGAAACTCTCTAACATTATTCATTCCTCCTTGTCGATAGATTATTCATCATTTCGGGGTGGAATAAGAGATGACGGTCGGGGGAATAAAAGTTTATCCTTGCAGGGTCACGAACCCCGAAACAAAGAGCAGACCTGACCCTAGAGAATAAAGAAAGAATATTCTAGGGGCGTATCGGGGGAATTTTGCAAGTGTTATGTGTGTTGGGGGGCGGCGCGCACAGAGTGCAGTGCTCGTCTTTCTCTCTTTCTAGCACGGGGAAATGGCTGGCTGTCCGGGACATGTACCCGGGGGTAGGGGAAGGGAGCAGGGGGCCCGCGATCACTGGGGCCCTGTCCGAGACACCGGGGCTCCCAACAGAGAGCGTCGACAGAGGGAGGGCAATCAATTGCCCCCCTCCTCTTTTCTCTCCGATAACGATGGATGATGATGATAGTGGCGCGCCTCACGTGACACCGTTCCTTCCCTTTTCTTTGCAGGATCGATCTAGCAGGTCCCTCGGACTGGTCTCAGAGCGATTCGAAATAGCGGGGTGGATTGACGAAATGCACTCCTTCTCCCTCTCGCGAGCGAACCTTCGCGAGTCGGACGAGTTGCATCATGGATTCTCGTTGATCCTCTTGCAGAGGGGGAGAGAGAGCAGTTCGATTTCATCAACCAACGAAATTGCCTTCAATAACTGCGCCTCGTTTCGATCCCCCTTTCTCGGAATGCCCTATTATCGATAGAAGTGCCCTAATGGGTGCTCATTCGCAGCGGGCGGCCTCTCTTATGTGGGCACTCCTCCTCGGGCGAGATGGGAGGGCGACAATGGACCTTCTTCCCCACTAATAAGGAGACGAAGAGGCCACCTGCGGATATAGCCCCCAATGCAATGGGCACATACTCCCAAAGGTCATAGACCATCTGCCATACAACAGCCTTTCTTTGGTGCTGCTCTGGGTCAGGGCAGTCTGCCACTCGTCTCGGTCATCAATACGCGAACAGATGGGGGACACGCGGTTCAAATTTCAGTGGCCTGTCCCATAAACTATCCATCACTGTCCACAGAGGGAACCATGACTAGCAAGGCAGGCAGCGGCTAATACGCTTATCTAGCTTCCGAATCGGCGCAGCATTGTTCTTGCTTTGACGTGGCTGTGTTACATAGAGCCTCATTCCCCCTCCCACACGGACGTGATCTTCCCTCGTCACTGCTGCTTCGAGAAGTGTTTTCATCACCTTTGAGGCTTTATCAACGTGTTTTTTCATCAGCACACGAAACAGAGCGATGGCCCCTGTCGTAATCGGAACATTCGAGGGCAGGAGAGAGGAGGGAGGGAGAAGGAGAGGGCGCTCTGCTTTGTCAGCAACAATCAACAATAGGGCCAGCGGTGTTTCGAAAGGCAGAAGCTTCTTTCTTCTGGCCAGATCATAGCTGTATTCGGTTTCGCCATGGCGGAATCGCATCCTGGCTACGAATTGGGAGAAAGGGGGAAACAGGCTGCCCAGCTGCTGCCCGGCCAAAGGTTGGTCCAGCCGCGCCCCGGTGAGCTCACCACAACATTTATGATGAAAACGCACAGGAAGCCCTCAAAGGACTATACCAACGGAAGGGGAAGGCTATACACTATAAGCAGGTGGTTAACCGTTGTAAATGGGCAATCGTCACCTGTTCGAAGGATTGCGTCACATTCTGTGCAGGGGTGGAACAGTTGTTTTGTATTCCGGCCCCAGATCAACACAGGATACATCTCTTCAACCGACTGTTGGTTCATCACGCGACTCGAGCTCAGGTGCAGCTGGCGATCACGGAATACAGAGTTGTGTCCCGAGTGATCGGTCAGGTGACCTCCTCCATCCCTCCATTCCTTCCTTCCTTCACACCTCCCGAAGATAACGACCACAGAGGGTGAAACAGAGAATGGTAAACATCTATGACGGGGTCGGTCTCAAGGCACGATAATACACGTCGACACACGGGTCGATGGATCAGTGGTCGGTGTCTCTGACATTGAAACTATTGCTTTCGACGAGTTCGAGAGCGGCGAAGTGTCATCGGGCGAACAGTAACATCGCCCCCTAATCACAAAGTCGCACACGATCTCGTCTACCGGTTCCTCCCCCTTCTTCTCTCGCTTCGCTGCGCTTGAAAGCTTCCCACAGGGCACACATACTTCACAAGCCTCACTCTAACAGGGTGTCAAGCCTTTGACGCACTTTTCTGCTCCTGGCACTTGGGACTCCATAATAGGGCATAAGCCCGTAGTCTGTACTCCCTGGTTCCCGGGGGCAGGCTGGCATCTCTCCCTACGCGGTTCTAGTGAGAGAGCAGAGAGAGCGAGCTATGGGAAGAGACGAGGGGAGGGGAGGCGGTCGGTCGGCCGAGGCTCCGCCCCCTGGCTCATATAAAAGACGCGTGATCGGAGGGAGGAGTGAGCGAGCACCCCTATGCGTTAGAGGAGTGTGTTTCTGTGGTGCTTCCCCCCTCGGGGGGAAGTTTCCCCTCTCTGATCGAGTCATCCACCTCCCTCCGATCCCCTCCCTCGTCCATGGAGTCCCCTCGTCTTCTGGAATCACCCCTTTCTGTACATAACGGATCCCTCCACCCGGACCGCCTCTACGACCCATTCTGTACCCCCATGGCAGAAGCCCCCTGATATGCAGCCTGGACGCGCCTCCGGATCCCCCTTCGATCCTCAACCGCCGACTACTTAACTGCTATCTCCACTTCTCGCCAGTCCCCCTCCCCCCTCGACAGCCTTGGAGTGCCCCCCTCTGGAGACGACGGAGACCTCTTCATTGCTATCGCGAGTGAGCCTTCACAGTACGTGGATCGCTGGCCGCGTAAACGCTCCGCCACGCTTCCCGGCGTCCCTCATCTCGAGAGGGAGACAGCCGACCCCATGGAGGCCCCTGGAGCACGACGCGACCTGCGCCACTGCCGCCGAGGACAACGACGACGACGACGACGACAAGGAGAGCGACGAAGCTGCGGCAGGGTGAGCGGGATAGACACACAAAGAGATTCCCGGCCCTACGGGAGGCCATATGGGAAGAATTGTCCCCTAGACCCGTCACCCTCAGCCAGCTAGCTCCCCATCCTTTCACTGAACCGATCACGCTTGAATCTTAACTTCCGCGTGTCTTTGAATCGATCGTCTCCCCCCGTCTTCGTTTGCCCTCTTCCCCCTCACTTTCGATCGCACATAGAGAGCCCCCCGCCCCGTCTTTTGAGTGAGCGCCCCGAAGGCTGTTCGAATTTCGTCAAGGCCCCCCGCCCCCCTTGTTTCGTCAGCCGTAGTATTGTTCTAGAACTTATTCTTATCGCTGACCCTCCCCTGATTAGGTGATGATGCCCAACTCTTGTCACTCTCTTTTGCTCATTTGAAATGTCTGAACGTTGATCGTTTTTAATTCAGCCCAGGTTCTTGATGGATCAATGGTAATTTGTATAGAAAATTCCCTCAAAAAGATAGAAAAGCATTAGAAATTTTCGAAAAAAATATGTACAAAAAGTCTTTCAATGAGACCATAAAAAATTCCTCGTTGCCGTAAATTGTCCAGTTCACATTGGATTCTTATCGTGTAAGCCCCCCGCCTTCTTTCCATGATCCTCGCGTTGTTGATAATTTTAATTGGTAGTGATTATTGGTCACGTCCTCCTCCCCGCAGTATGAAAGCTTTCGTTTCGTTGTAGATTAATGCCATATCTACACGTTTCTACGCAACGAGTAAAAACTGATTTTACCTCAATGATTCCTGTGCGTTGCAATAACAACACATCCAAGCAAAACAGAGATGGGAAAGTGGGAAGGGGAAGAATGGAAGAAGAAATACCTCGACGGGTGGTCCTCCGGAAGCTGCACTTGACTGGACGAACTCCCGCCTCGTGACGATCGCTGGAATGAAGATGTTGAGCAAACTTGTCGAAAAAAACAACCTTTGATCAGTGGTCAACGGCGATCAATTCGTGGGAACGCGGGCAGTCTACCGTATCGGAACTTGTGTGCCTCGTGGCAAGACGGGTGCGGCGGGTCAAAACAGTTATTCTGTCTTGTTCGTTTGGTCAATGAACGATCCCAAATAGATCCGCAGTTATTTCTGGATGTTTTCATAGGGCAGCGGCCACTTTCTTCTCTTCTGCTGCACACCTTTGCAGCGTGGGATGCTCTCAAGAGGTTTCTGTTCTCGGAAAACTATCTCTCCTTGTCGGCCACCGTACCCCCCATCATTGCCTCGATAATTCACAGAGAAGCAACGGAGGGCGATAAATTCCAACGGATGAATAGCCTCAATTTCCTGTGGTATCAAGGGAGGGCAAACGAAGAGGGCGAATCTCTTCCATGAATGCGTGTTCTTCTGAAGGCCACGGCAGGCCATCGATTTCCCCGTCCTCTCTGGGAGTCCTCGTGGGTGGAGGCTCTCCCCCCTCCATTCTGTCGACGGGAAGGCCCCCAGCCATGGGAGTCCCCACCCGCTCCGTCGCCCTCCTCCTCGCCATTGCCTTCATCTCCAGAGCTGCCGAAGATGTATTCGAGCTCCGCATGCCTCATGTCGTACCCGAGGTTAGTTGGGAAGTGTTTAGACAGCGCCAAACCCTCCATCTCCATGCCGACTCTCGACGTGTCCATACTTGATTTTCTTCTCGAAAACGCCCACCTGTTGGGTCCTGAACGGAACAAAAGGGATACGGTATCCGGGAATTATCGTGTAATTATTCAGGAGGAATCCTACGTGTGCACCAGCATCCCCGTCACCGAAGCCACGTCCATCAGTCAGTGACGTCACTTTTCAGAGAATCACGCATTTTGGGCTGATTTCTTTGGGATTTTTGTCTTTGCGGCGGAGCTTTCGAACTCCATCTTCAATAGATGTTCAAAACTACCGTAACCCGATGTAGTTGATTTGAAAAAATCCTTCAGTCGGCTTCGAGCCCCTGAACGAGAAGCACAACGCCCACCACATCCTCGTCTTCGGTTGCGAGGAGCCCGGAACGGCCGACGACATCTGGTACGCTCTCCTGGATACCGTAGTCCTCGGATTCCACTCGGGACCCAAATATAGGGCGGGTTTTTTGGCCTCGGTACGCGAAGGCTCCGTTATCTGTTGTTTATCAAGGGGAAGGGCGCTGTCAGCAGTTCCGCATAGTGCGTCATTGGCGCAATAATAGGTATATCTTGGGGTGGGGAGGAGATCATCAGTGATCGATAAGTCAGTGATTATCGATTAGTCACCCAGGCATCCACCCCCGAATATAGGCAAGACATCGAATATAGGCAAGACATTCACCTTCTAGACTACTAGGGCGGCACCCCGCAATGCTTCTTCCCCTTTGAGGGGGTACTGCCGATTTACAACTGTCCCATTCCCTCGTCTTCTCCTCCTCCTCCCCCCCCCCCTTTTGAGTGAAAAGCGGCACTGTTTTGTCCCAATCGCCATGGGGATCTCGAAAGAAGCAGCGGCGAAGGGAGGAAACACTCTGGGCACGAAAGTCGCAGGGTTCCCGATCTGTTGTCCCTTCTTTCTCCCTCTCCCAAGGGACCACAGATTGATCGGTAATTGTTGACTACCAGGTTCCGGTGATGGAATGGAGGGGAAGGATAATTGGCACCCGCGTCTCTCACACACTAATCACTTCTGTTGATGGTCACGGATAAGGACTTGTTCGTGAGCTTGTCGGTGAGGACGACGGAGAGGGAGGAGGAGAACGGAGGGGGAGGAGGAGGAAGGGTAGGAAGGGGGGAAGGGGAGATGAGGGGGGAGGAGGTTTATTGTCGGGCACCACGAGCGCTCAAATTGCCACGCCCGAACCATACCAATGACGGACTGCCTGCACACTTGATTTATCATTTCAATACCCATTTCATGGTCCATTGAATCACTCGGGGCATAAAATTGAGCTCCAATAAGTAGTTCGGAGGAGGGGGAGGAGGTCTCAAAGCCCATCCTTCCTGGTTAGCAACACGACAATCCACTTTCCTCCCTCTTCCCCTCTCGAAAGGGATAATCCCGAGTTGATGAATGATGGAATAAGATGGGGAAGGAGGGGGAGGGAGGAGGAGATTTATTTGAGAAGAGCTGTTAGTCCGATCCACAAACAGACACAACAGACAGTCTCATCCTCCAATACACAACTCATAATAGTGTCTGCGTCTCGCACTCCGGCACACTCTCTCGTCACCTCATTATCGGGCATTCTAAATATGGCTTTTCTGCCCCCGTGGGAGGATGATTGAAACCCTTAATTTTGAGCACATGCCACAAGAGCACCACTTAGGGGTCGAGTAAATTGGCAAAGTTGTTATTTGGAAAGAGAAGATGAGTGGGTGTGTCTCGAGAGAGCGACTCGACCACTGTAACACGTGCAAACATCAGCGTCCAGAAAAAGACGCCCCTGACTGACTCATTCGACCTACCGTAATCGGGCCTGATTCCTCAGGGACTGCGGTGAGATGTCAGCGGGGCGTCCGAACGACATGCGCCGTGCGCCGCCCTGCGCCTCTAAGCCCACCATCCTCTATGCCTGGGCACACAATGCTCCCAAGCTCGAGCTCCCCAAGGGTAAGGCTTTACCGGGAGATACCGTAACCACTACAACGTAACTGTAAGAAACAGTATCCGTGAGATACCGTAACCTCGACAATCGCTTCAGGAGTCGGCTTCAAGGTCGGCGGGGAGACGCCCGTCCGCCACATCGTCATGCAGGTGCACTACATGACCGACGGTGACGACTACGACGAGAGCGGAGCTGCAATCAGGTACGGTAGCTTTGGGCGGTTGGTAATTAGCGTAAGTCAGTCCACTAAACGCAGTAATGCAGGTACACGGACGAGAAGCTGACGAAGCAGGCAGCTACGATGCTGCTGGTGACGGGAGGATCGCTGCCTCCTCTATCCATGGGTAAGTTAATCTTCGCTACTGTATTTATCAGGGAGCCACCGTAATCTTCTTCTTCCAGGTGATACCGTAATCCCCTTGCAGAATCCTTCGAGACGGCGTGCACGATCGACGAGGACGTCCAGTTGCACCCCTTCGCCTTCCGCACCCACACCCACCAGCACGGCGTTGATGTCTCCGGATGGGTCGTACGCGAGGTAATACCCCAGTCATCCTGGGGGATAAATGCAGTAGTGAAGTTCTCTGTATCTCGCTACTATGTTTATCCCGGTTTCCGAAGCGGACTTGGCAAAAATAGCAACACAAGGAATAAGCTCGAGAAAATTAGCTTCGTGAGAACCTCGATATTTTGCCAATTATCTTTTTCTCTGCAAAGAAAGCACCTGCAGAAGCAGGAAACGAAGCCATTTTTAGAGGGACAGAAAAAGAAATTGCGCCTGAAATAGTCGGCGGTGCCCAAGAAACAAATGACATCGTTTCCAACCGAATTATGAAAGATGGTGGGAAACAATCCGTCCGCCTATGCTCTGAGCTATAGAGTACGGAGATTGGCCCTCCGATCGATAATTCAGAGCGATCGATAAACCGATCGATAAAGTTCTTTGGTGCTCGACAATATCGCCCTGTGTTTTCAGTCGAAGAAGGGCGAGGATGGCTGGATACTGATCGGTCGTCGCGACCCCAAGCTGCCCCAGATGTTCGTGCCCGTCAACGATTCCTCCGTCGTCATCCACAAGGGAGATGTCGTCTCCGCCAGGTATCGTAATCCTCAGATGTATGCCTTACCGTATCTCCCATTACCCTGTCCTAAAGTACCTCTACCGTACGTCAATCCTCCTCTTCAGTAGGTGTACTACCATACTCCTAAAGTACCTGAATAATGCTAGCCATATCGTACCCATACGGTATGGGTACTATATGGCTAACATTATTCAGGTACTTTTTATGGGCCATACCGTACTCCAATTACTTCTACAGTACCTGCAGTACTCCTAAAGTACCCCTACCGTACCCCGTACCGCAATCCACGGAGCCTAATAAATCCCTTTTCAGATGCCTCATGGCCAACGACGAGAACCGTGAGATTCCGATCGGCCCTCGTGGAGAGGACGAGATGTGTAACATGTACATCATGTACTGGACGGAGGGCGCGACGCTGGCCGACAACACCTGCTTCTCCCCCGGTGCACCCGAGTACTACTGGTAATTACATTTAATTATTATTAATGTAATTGTATTTATTGATTGATAATCACTCCTCATTCGAAGTACCCGGAAGCTTTTCTCTGTTCCTTGTTACGTAGACCAGACATTTCGCGTGAATGCCCCTGTGGAGACTGAATCAGGGCGGCAAATTCAATCACGCTCCTTAGAGCAGGTGGAAGCGGAAGAAAACACATGTCTGGCACAAGGCTGGCTAATGGAGGGACAAAGCACCTGGAACTCTAAATCCTAACCGAGACGCCGAATTAGGACGAGGAAATCGCTGAATAAATAAATACGACCCACAGCCCCCAGCGCACTAATTTCCTTTTGGAACTTGGGGATTTTATTGGAATACACGGAAATTGTCGTGTCATGAATTAGAATTTCTCGGTAACGGGGAAACAGCATCTTCCAAATTGTAGCATCTCGGCCATTAGTGTGTCCTTCTGAGAAGCCGCAGTGTGGATCCCGATAATTCCCTTCTGATTAGCCCGTATTCCCTCCCACTCTCCTCCCATTTTGTAGTCGGTTGAGACACCACGAATCGTTCCCTAATACGATTTGGATTCTTGGTACCGAGGAGAGAAGCCTAAGGTCTCCCTCCGTCACTGCGCCTCGAGAATGTTTGAGGTTTCCGTCGGGAAAATTTGTTTATACACGTACGGGATCTATAGGATCAAAGGGCTTCTTAGGGATTCTGATAAGTCCCAATAAGAATAAGGAAAGGCTTCCATGCACTTTGCCTCACCGATAAAAGAATATTCCCAAAAATATTTTTAAAAAATACCATTTTTTTCCAGGTCCAGCGAGGCGGGTCTCAACCACATCCCCCAATAAACTCCTATCCTCTCAGGATCCGCTAAATCTTGAATTCCGTCGATTAGTCAGACCCCCCCTGTTGATTCCCCTGATTATATCGACGTTTTCTCCCTGATTTATCGGAGACTGATTCCAAACGGATACGGTAGTCCCCCCTTGTACCAATTTCATTCCCCGAGTGATCTCATCATAAACGACGACACGAGAGAGGAGAGAGGCCCCCATTCCATTCCACGATTGTTAATCGCTGCTGCTGCGATAAAAGCCATTTCTGTTGCATTTCGGAATATCGATTTATCGATTTTTTTTATTATCAAAGTATTTTTTAACCCAACACTTGCCATTCGCTATAAGCTCTTCGTTGCACATCTCTTTCGCCCCGTTTCTATGGGATCTTCTGCGAGTCGAATGGCATGGCGGATGGCTTTCGTCCAGCACTCGTACGCCTGCACGGGGAGAGGTAGTCGATCGATAGCCAATCAATAATGATGAGGGAGTACCTCGAGTCCCCCGTGCTTGGCGAACTTGGAGGCGATCCATTTGGTGTCGTAGTAGGAGTCAGAGTAGTACACGGCGTTGTCACCGATTACGGTAACGATGAGCGTCGAGCTGATGGGGTGTAGGAAAGTCGTCGGGTGGGTTACGGTAGGCTAACATGACGACGTTTGATATCGTACTTGTTGTTGTTCTTGGCGGCGATGGAGAGGGCGGAGAGGATGTCGATGCCTGTACTCGTGCCACCAGCGATGCCGAGCTCCTGGAGAGAGGAGGGGGGGAGGGGCTAGTAAGGAGAGAAGAGAATAGTACGGATGATGAGTCGAGGTTAGAAGGAAGTAAGGAGAAGACGCAGGAGGATTGGCCGTTAGAAGTATGACGAGGGTGAGAAGGAGAGGAAGGTTGAGAAGAATTGAGGAGTGTAGGGGAGATGAGGAGGGAGAGAAGAGGAAGAAACGGTAAAGGGATAGGATGAGAGGGAGGGAGGAAGAGGAGAGGGGAGTAGGGGAGGGTAGGATGGGGACACGATTACCTTCATAACCCTCATGGCCGCTGTCGATGCAATGTCCGGCACCTTGTAGACTTCATCGATGACCGCCCGATCGAGGCTGAACACGCTTCTCCTACCACCTCTTCTTTCAGTAATCCCTCTACCTCGACGTCTCCCCCTTCCTCACTGCCCCCATGCTACCGTATCCAATGCCCGCCATTCCAGGCGAGACCCAGTGGGGCTGGCCACTCTCGTTGCGGAACCGACCGAGGAGAACGTAGTCCGCGTAGACAGAGAACTCAAAGATTCCGCCCTTGGCGCTAAACGTAGGAATGACCAAACCTCGGTGTCCGCGAGGACGACCTTCGTGGGGAGATTGTACTTCTTCGCGAATCGACCAACCGAGGATATGGTTCCACCTGGAAGCTTTGCTTGGTCATTTCCTAGTGCGGAGACAACAATTCCGATCTCTTGGTGACCGCCCGCTAAACAGCAGAAGTCCGGAAAAAAGGTTGACCCGTTCCAGCGGAGTGAACGAAGAAGGAAGGCGGGCGCTCCTTGCGGGCCTCCAGCTGCTGCGTGATCTCGTAGAAGACGTTCGTTGACTCGCGATGGGGCATTCCTCCTGGGAGAGAGGTGGACTTCGCGAGGAAGGGGAGGCAGTGGAGGAGGAGATTTGAGGGGAGGAATGGAAGGGGAGGGGGGAAGAGAGAGGAGAGGGAAGAGAGGTAAAGTGGGAGGGAGAAGAAGGAAGAAGGAGATGGGACAGAATAGGGGGAAGGTAGAGGATTACATAAGTAGGAGATGAGGATGGTGGAGGAAAGGAGGAGGGGATAGTGGAGGCGAGGGGGAGGAGGAGGGGAAGATGATGGGGGAGGAGGGAGAAGAGGGAAAGAGAGGATGGGGAACAAGGAGATGATGGAGAATGTGTGAGGGGGAAGGTGAGGAGAGAGGGGAGGAATGGAAGGGGAAGAGGGAGAAGAGGGATAGAAATTGATGAGGGTGATGAAAAAGAGAGGAGGAGAGGAGGATGAGGGAAGGGAACACGACGGTGACGGAGGAGGAGGAGGTGCCAACCCGAGTGAAACTCCTCCGCCCTGTCGGCATTCGCGAATTGGTTCATGAAGAACCCGCCGCTTTCCTTGGCCATGCGCGTCGCTTCCGTCAGTCGATTGCCGATTGGGACTCGGATCTCAAATATATTTAAAAATATTATGATTTGATTAAAACCCACCACTTCCGCCCCGAACTTGCGTATGCGCTCCTCCTTGGAGGTCTCGAGTGTGTCGGGGACGATGGCGGTGTAGTTGACCCCGAGGAGTCGTGCCATGTAGGCTTCCGAGCAGGCGCTGTTCCCCGATGACGCCTCGAACACCCGCGTATCTGCAGATAGGGGAGATAAACGCAGTAGGGAGGCCCGAAACTCCGCCCACTTCGCTATTGTCGGGCACCCTGAGCGCTCTAATTACGACGTCCAATAATATCAATGACGGACTGCTAGATCTACGTCTACAAGCCCCGTCTCGTGGCCAGTTGAATCACACAGGACATGAAAATAGTTAGATCAAGCGGCTGCCCTACAATACTTTGTTTATCTCTCACCATTGCCGACGTGTCCCTCGAGCAGGGCCCACATGAAAAGGGCCCACGCGTATCGATGCTTGACACTCTCCGTCCTCGACGCCGATTCGTTCTTCAGCATGATACGAGCCTTCCAGGGACCGGGCATCTGTAAAATAGAATAGCGAAGGAGATTACGGTAGTCTACGAAATGTTCTTTATTGTCGAGAACCAAACTGAAGACGAAATCTAATATATTCGTTTGGACTTATGCCGTTTAGCGAAAGAACTGCTTTGCACGGTAATATCGGAAGTTCGGATAATTTGGATCTCGACAATACCTTCAGGTCGACGAGTGGCGTGTATTTCATAAGCTCCCTTTCCTTCCACAGCTTGTCGACAGCATCGGCCCTCCATTCCTCTTCGCCCTTGACGAGCGTGTCCGAAGGGGCCTCCACGAGGGGAGGAGAGGCAAGGGAAGGGACGAAACAGAGGAGGCCAACGACAAGGAAAGACAGCGCCATCGAGTCAATAGCGCAGTGCGACCTGATTGACTGCAAATGTTATTAGCCAAGCAATTTCCCGTTGCGCGGTTACACGGCATTATCTCCATAGTATACTTCGGAACGAAAAGGAATATGAAGTTGAAACTTTGTACATTGGTTCCAACGGAAGAGATTGGGCGGGCGAAAATTTCTTTTCGGACGCTGAGATATAGGAGGCGGAACTTTTCGCTGCTACCAATCGCGAAAGAATTGCTTTGGTGCTCGACAATATGGGGCGATACCTTCAACCCTCTTCTGCCACCTTGACTCTCTACCTGATGGGGTGAAGAGTAGAAGAGATACGATCTACCGAACCTCCCCTTTGTCAGAGACCTCGGCCGACAAATCAGCACAAAAACAAACCACACACACTCAAGATGGAATATTGTCGCGCACCAAAAACAATTCTGTCTTATCGATCGGGATATAAAAGTTCTGCCTCCTAAATCTCAGAGCCCAAAAAGACGTCTTGCATACTTGGGTTAAAAACCAAGTCCCATTTTTTGTAAAGTTTCCGCTTCTTTTCAATCCGGAGATAAAGAAGGGAAGATGGAAATATCCACAATAGAAGAGGAAACTAGAATTGCTTGAGAATACTGCGGCTTTTATAGCAAAACGTTTTACTTTACAGGAGTGTTGGGCAAATCCCATTTTCAAATGTCCGGCGTCTCTTTATTTGTCTAGTCTCTCACAGATGCGAGACCACATAAATGGAGAGAGACCAGGCATTTGAGGATGCATTCTGCCAACCCTGACTATAACTAATTCTTTGGCCGAAAAAAGATGTGCAGAACAATGTTTCCAGTATTTATCTGGGGAAGAAAAATTATGGGAGCACGAGGTACAAAGATGAGCTTTTGTAGTGGGTATACTTTGGTGTGATTCCAGAATGTTCTTTCATCTCTTCTGCTCCTGAAAACATCGATGCCCTTCTCGCCATCCGACGATTCCTCTGCACTTTTGAGTACTTTTTGATTGCCCTTTCACTACAAATTGGAAAGCTCGGTTTACGCAACAAAAACGTCTAGAGAACAACATCAGAAAAGATGGTTTTAATTCCTCGACATGTCAAGAATACTGTAAGTATATTCCAAGACTGTATGTTAAATATTGTCGGGGACACAGCGGGAAATTTTGCAAACAATCATTAATATAAAAGATGAGCTTTTGTAGGGGGGTATTCCAGACGTTTTTCCGAGACGGTTTCGCGTCTCGAAAGCCAAAATCGCCGTTTTTTCACCTTTCAGCTGCGATGTCTCAAGATGTGGGTAAAAAAATTGAAAAAAGCTCTCTATAGAATTGTAGAGGAGACTTTGGCGCATCTTCTGATGTGTTTTCCCCCGACCAGTTATGAATGCCCGAGAACTAGTCCCATTTGGCAGGTGACGACAGCAAGACAAAAACTGAAATATCCATGATTGCTGGTCGGTATTGAGAATTTTGAGGATCGATATGCATACAGGGTTGTAGATCTCGTCAAGGCGGGCAAAACCATGTGTACATTTCTCAATTTCTTCATCTCCATGAATAAATCCTATTATCCTAGGAATGAGAGAGACTGGACGAGATAATGAGGTCTTAAAGAAGGACTAGGAAGAACTGTCAATTTCTAACTGATGATTGGGCTCACTAAAGCTCCAGGAGACGAGCAGAACGATATTGTCAAGTGCCCAAGCAATTCTAAATTATCGATCGGGAGGCATAACGTCAGATTCATGTATCTCTGCGTTATCAAAGAGTTTGTTGCTCAAATTTTGCAGGCTTCGGTTGGAATCCAGGTCTAACTGGCATGCAAAATTTCAACTTCGTAACCCTTTTTGTTCCGGGGATACAGAATGGGACTATGAGATAAACACAGTGTCGCGGAACGCGAAATTAGAATTGCTTGGGCTCTAGACAATACCACTCTCATTGTCCATCGTGCTCTGTTTCTTCAGTTAGAATGCTTCAAAGTTTGGCATCTGAATACTGTAGCATTGGGCAGTCTATTGGGAACGGCTGATCAATGTTCCAAATTGGCCTTGATGAGGCCGTTTGCATGTTCCAGACTAGACAAATCTATGCATTTGACTCCAACGTCTGCTTGGATGAATGCACGTTGACTCGACGTTTCCCAATTTCCGTAATCTATTTTCCAGACAGTCATCGGTTGGATCTTTTTGATCTTCGCCTAATCGACGGAAGCAAATGAAGGTGATTTTTCTGCAAAAATTTTCCGTCTGACCCGCTGTGGCTGGGGGTATAAAAAGGCGTAAGAGCGCCATTCCGTTGAGTCTCGTCTCTCGTCTCCCTCCTCTACCATGGCTCCTTCCCGCCGCAGCTCCTCCGTCGGTAAGCTTCAATCATTATTGGGTCGGCCCCTCTAGTCCCCTCCCTCTTGAACTCTTTGCCTCTTTCCCATATCCCTTTCCGCACCTACAGTAGTAGTCATTATCTACTGTACAGCTAACAAAAGTTCTCACCTATCTAGTTTTAAAAAAATCTACCGTAGTCTCCATGTCTCTCCCTCCTAACTACTGTACCCTCCCTCCCAACCATACCGTACCCCTCCCCCCCCCTCCCCCCTACAGTGTCCTCTCTTTAGCCAAGTCCGGTGGCCGACGTACGCGCTCGCAGGTCGCCAAGACCCAGCCGCGTGGCGCTAATGGCCGCTTCATCAAGGCCTCCTCCTCCCGCATCGCCCCGGCCATCGCCAAGTCCCCCAAGGAGGCCAAGACTGCCAACTCGACGCCCGGCCGCTCCCGCTCTCGATCCTCCACGCATGGCTCGTCCGAGGTATACAGTACCCCCTGCACTATTTTGCCTACCGTATCCTTAGTCACTTCCCCCCGTTACTCCCTCAATTCCATCCCTCAATTCCAGCGAAGCGGAAGCCGCTCCCGCTCGACCTCACCGGCCCAGCCGTCCGTCGTGGCCAAGTCCACCTCCAAGAGAGTGGCCACCACCCGCGGCCGCTCCCGCCCCTCCACTGGATCGAGCGGGCCGAAGGCCTTTCGCCCCTCCGTCAAGGTATACAGTAACCCCCTCTAGCTCACCGTAACTATTGTCCGGTATTTTAGTGATGCAAAGGCGACGCGCGAACTACCTTCGCGGTAAGCAGCGTGTGATCTATCTTCTTCCGCAGAAGATAGATCACTACGCTGCTTACCGCGAAG
>JACMIG010001310.1:7076-20067 GCA_014805385.1 Levipalatum texanum
CCCCTCCTCCCCCTCGCCCTCCTCCCGTTGCCCTCCCCGTCGCACGCGTAAGTTGACACGCACTTCCACCAACTTGAACTTCTCTCCCTGGAAGTAGGGCACAGTTCATATCACTCCCCTCTGACGGGAGTCAAGGTCGGATTGATAAGGGAATTCGAGGGACACGGCCAGTTGTGATAGCAACGTGCAGAGTGGGAGCAATCCCGACCATGGGATGCGGAGCATGAGAGATTGTAGCCTTCCTGAGGAAATGGCCGCTTTTTGAGTTCGTGCAAGACTGGCTCTGGAATGGATGTTGTACCTCCATTAGTACTGTTGATACACTATCGCTGTGAAATCCAAGTAAAATTCTGAGATTTTCAGTTCGAATTAAAGACATGAGCATGAACGCAACTCGTACACAATGTTCCAAGAAAGCATTACCATTTGCAGACTCACCCAGTGTCCGAGGTGCTTGCCCTGAATGAGCGAATGATGCCCGTCGATCCCAACGAGGAGCAGCTCGCCAAACTCCGTGCCGATATCGACAACGTTAACACCAACCTAAAGGTATAACACCAATCAATAGTGGGATTCCAGGATAAGTGTTTCAAAAAGATGAACATCCAAGGTCAATTTGTCTTTATATTGAGTAAATAAGAACATAATTTGAACAACTTTACTTATAATAAATGCTAAAAGAAGTGCGTATGAAATAAATCCTTGAAGGTTCTCCGAGAGCTGCTGACTGAGATTACCCCGGGCAAGGAAACATCGGAGGAACTGGAGCTGATCAAGGACATCTACGAGACGAGCAAGAATATGCAGCAGAGGCTCCTCGAGCTCATTCGTGTCATTTCCAACGAAGGAGTTACCTGTAAGCGCCTCAAATTCAATTAAAAAATGCAAAATGGAAATTGTTTATGCGTCGGCAAACTCTATCATTTAGTCAGCAACAGCATTTACCTAGTACGTTGCCGTTCAGTCGAGCTTCTCGTGGTCAACGACGAGTGCAACAGCGTCTTCGAGAAGTTCGACCGTTGGATGGCGAACAAGGCCGGGGAGGCCTCCACGGGCGACCTCATCGACATGACCGGACCCGGAACGACGTCCCTCGCCAATCAACTCAATGCACTCAGTACGGTCCCCACTACTCCTCTTCATTGTTCCCACTGAACCCCTCTCCTTCCGACTCCATCCAAGCCCCTATTTCAGATGTCACTCAGGCGCATCCCTCGTCTTCCGCCGTTGAGAGGTACAATGAATCCCAAGGAACCGTCTCATTATTTTCCCTCCCTGACTCCAATCCTTGCTGACGCACAATGAGCCTCCTCAATCCCTGTTTGCGTGGGAAGAAAAAGTTGAGCCTGAAGGCGTAAATAGGACCTCATCGACGCTTGAAATGTTTCGGAGTGATGACGTCTTTCAAGTCGCAAAAATAGTTTGCAAGAGAGCAGCGGAAGCTGGCGAAAATACCCTCCACCCACGGTAGTTGGGCTAATATATTATCGTCCAATATAGACATAAAATAGCAGTGGAAAAACCGAATGTGGGAGAATGGATGGGACGTGCGGCTCCAATTAACATTGATTCATCATTCAATAGAAGATACAAATAAATGTGTTTTATAAAAATAAGTGATTCCTTTCAGTGCCTACGCAGCCAATGCGGAGTGCCAGGCAGCCGTTGGCCTCGCCGCCGCGACCGCACAGAGAACCCAGGAGATTCCCCATGCATCCGAGGCCGAGGAGATGGAACAGTGGCTGACCGCCCAGGGAGAGAAGCGTCCGTTATTTTTGTTCTCGTTTTTGATGTCCAGCACATTATAATAGACATCCATCTTTTGTCATGGAACATGGTATTCTTTTGCACTGAATAGTAGTTTCTTCCTTCAATATCTGTGGAACACTTCTGAAGAATAATTGGAGAGCGATTGGCTCATAAAGAAAACATCCAGGAAAAGGCGGAGAAATTGCAGCCGCCCACGGAAAATCGGATCCCGAGAACGAGAAGCTGTGAGGAGAGAAGGACTCGCCCCGCCCTGTATCCTTCCCTCCCAAGTCTCATTTGCATCCTCCACTCCACTAATGCCTCTCCCCCAGATGCTTGAACACATTCCAAGTCCCACTACATAATCTTTGTCTCAACTTCCACCGCTTCCGCACTGTAGATCATTTGTTTTCATGCGCGATCTTTTCGTTGTCAGATAGACACGTCTCTCTCAGCTGGTAAACCCCATATATTTAGCATCTCTCGATATAATTCGTAGGAGTGCATAACGGTGTCCCCCGTGCCCTGTATCAATGAATGTTGTACTCTCCTCTTCTTCTGGTCATCCAATTCTACCATCTAATCACCAAAGCGATGTTTTCTATACCCGTATTCCACCTGTTCTTCTTTCTCTTCTTCTTTCCTGATGTAGTGCTTCAGTCGCGTAAAACGTATTTACTATTTCCATATTTTGAAGGCGGAAGGAGTGGGGGAAGAGAGAATTCGTAAGTGAAATTTGTTGTATCCGTGGAAGCGTCGCTAGGGAACGTCGAGGGGGCGGGGGAAATGTGACCGATATTCGAGGAGGGCATCATGGATTCAAATTGCGTACCGCGGCCATGAAACATAAGCAAGCGACAGGACAAAGTTAATTGGCATCGTTGGGGGGTGGATGTAGGGACAAAGTGTGGGCGAGTTGTTCACCAATCCTTAGCGATCTCGAGGGTCCAGTTCCACTCGAGCCAGTTGTGTCCATCGTCGTCTGTGATTCGGGACTTCACCTTGTACTTCCCGCGGTGCAGCATCCCTGCAAATTAGCCTCGTCTCTCTTGCCAAACGAGGAAGTAGGTGAATTAGAGAAAGAACACTGCTGGTTGACTAATGACGATGCACGTGAACAAGGATTGACTTTAAGATCATCCAACACATCTTAAAAGGAAGGGGCGTTACTCACCGCTGGGTGCCTCCTCAACGGGCGTGGAGTAGGAGTGGACTTCCTTCTTCGGCGCATATGAGCCAATCATGAACGAGTCCTTGTCCACTAAAAATGGGTGAAAATAATTATAGAAAGTGACAGTTTACAAGACGTGTCGCTGTTTTAGCGATCATAAAATCCTTTTCGAGAACTTTTTTCGCTATTTTTCAGTTGCTCACCAGAAATAGGTCCTTTGTAGACCTTGTGGATGTACTTCATTCCAGTCACAATTTCCCTCTGAACGTAGAAGTTGAGCTGCAGCTGATAATGGGTTCCCTCCTTGATCTTGAATACGATCTGGTCGAGATTGGCTGCAATTTTTGTTTCGAAGGAATCGATGCCGCGTGATTCAAGCAGCTATGCTTTGGATGTTATGAGAAACAACGAGGGTGACTGACAGCTCTTCGTGAGGTCCATGGAGATCTTGGGCTTTCGATCAACAAGAAGAGAGATGTTGGTGAGGAGGACGACACGGGGATCAGTGGCATCCACGATGGCGTCTCCTAGATTGGCACCCAGCAGAGTCGCCTTGTACTTCTCCAGCGACTCATCGCCCTGCAACGGACAACTCATCAAAACAAAAGCAAAACTTTCTGCGTCCGGGGGGAATCGAACCCCCGTCGAATGCTTGGAAGGCATCCATGCTAACCATTACACCACGGACGCGCATGCACCACGGTTACACAGCCGGGTAGATAAGAGTGCTCTTGTTTTCACTTTCAGTGCTGTTGACTGGGGGTGAAACCCATCGATAGATGGGTGAGTCATAGGGAAAGGGAAGAAGCGTACCTTGTCTGTCTCCAGTATCTGCTGGATGCTCTTCTTCTCGGGGGCGACGTAGTTGGGGTCCGTGTGGTGGATGTCGGAGAGATCGTCGTTCGACGCCATTCGAATCCTGAACATGGTCTTCGACTGCCTCGGGGGAAGGCAACCACAATACCACAATCCACGCGCCTCACAACTTTATTACGGGGGGAGGAGTAAAGAGACGAAAACAGAGGGAAGACGGAGGAATCGAGGGCCACCACGGGAGAACTGTCACAGGAATGGCCCCCCGTCACCCCCCGCCTTCCAAGAGAACAACCAACAACAAAGCACGAAATTAAAGGGAGACGACTAATAGAAAGGGGGATGATACAGCAGGAGGGCAGTAGGGGAGGATGATTCACTGACTGGGCAGAGGGAAGATGAAACGGTGTTATCACCATTCCAACGGGGCTTCACTGATAATCGAAGAAGGGCGCGCGAATGTGTACACTCTCACGCATTGCGACTCACTCCTCCGCACCGATCGTAGCCGTTGCGAAATGTGAAGGGGAGGAACAGGAGGAGTAGGAAGAGGAACAGTGGTAACCCCCTGTGGATGCCAAGGACGAGGGGGAGGGAGAGAAGGTCAGGGAGTGGAACGACAGAGGAGGAGCATCTCAATCTAGAGAATGCACCTCCACCAGTCAATGGGGGGTAAAAAGTGCGCAAACTCGGGCGAGAAATGAAGCTGCCAACAGGAAAAGTGTGCATTGGTGATTACTCCTCCCACGTGGGAGATGGATCATTTGATAGGAGATCCTGACTACTTCGTTGTAGCCTCCATCAGAGATCTCCCATCCATGGTCGACCCTCTCCCCACTGGGAGGCAGCTGGGTCATACCAAAGGGCCCTCTCCCTCCTCTAATCCGAGGGGGGCACCTCTCCCTCCCCAGTGGCCGCGCTACTGCACTACTCCGTTTAGTGGCGTAGTGGTAAACTCGCGCGCTGATCCGGAACACGATAATAATTTGCTAACATGTTCCACTTCGTGTTTCCGGGTCATTAATGCTCTAAATTGGTCGCTCGAGGAGTCGTGTGTTGGGCTTCTCTGGGGGCAGCCTCATTTGCTGTGTGGAGGCAAAGTGCTTTGAGGCGTGGTGGCAAGACTGGCGACTTATTACGGAGGACGCAACCCCCGGGGCCTCCCGAATGGGAAACTTCTTTGAGGAGATCTTCCCCGCTGTCGCAGGTACCTTTTTATTTCCTGGAAATATAAAGTAATTTAATCTGAAAATCCTACTCTAATCAAATTAATTAAACTCCGGAAATGAACGGCCCAAGTGTGCTACTTGCACCTGCGCGTGAATTTAATTTCCTGCCCAAAAAAGCTAAATGCGTGCAACGATTTCCGCTAATTACGGAGAGGAAAATAACTAAAATGCAGTAAAAGAATTGTTATTTTAATAAACTAGCGCGTTCAACTATTTAAAAAAAAATCTAACACTTCGTGCAATATTCACGTGACGTGGATATCACGAAACAGAAACAAAGAATGACAACAGAATGGATCGTATTGACGGACGGGGAGGCTGATTGGCCTTCGCCCCCTCATTGGCCTCCATTACAGTATGCGCCGTCGTCGGAGGCGTTCTGTTCGGCCTTCGTAGATTACACGAGATAAGGAGGGATAAGTCCATTCTCAAGGACCACAGGGTCGTCAAGAGTGAGTCAAAGGGGGTAACAGTACAGAATGATAAGGCCGATATGGTTTGTGCATTGGCGTCCATGAATCTCTGGAGGTGGAATGGGAGGAGAAGGAAACGACGAGCAGCGAGCACGTCCCATCCATTCTCCCACATTCGATAACTTGTAATGAGGGGAGGGATGATACGAGGGCGGGTGCATTCTCCTCCCCTGCTGCCGTTCTCTCCTAGACTGTCGTAAGTTGTGGTGCAAATACTCCGGGCGGGAGTAATCGTGTCGTTCTCCTGTCGCTTCCCCCGTGGAGGGCGCTTCTATCTGGAAGACTTTCCTCTGCAGGCAACCACAGCTGGTACGAGGAGCCATGGGTGAACAAGGGCCATCACTGCTCCATGTGTGAGGAGTCCCTCAGCGGTGAGTCCATACCACTTATCACTCTCTTCTCCTGCTTCATATTGTTTGTTGAGGTTGGTGCGGGGGGTAGCCGGAAATGATTTGGGAACGTTCTTGTCGATTGAGGTGGGTTCGCGTGCGCTCTCTGTCGAATCAAAGTGGACGAACCGACGTGTCTTCTCTTCGCCTGTAAGGTACCATCTCCCCATTTTCATTTTATCATCGACGTGTTTGTCCCACGGAAGTAGTCATAACACGGAGGTCTCCCCTCCCCTCCCACATCTGTTCCCTTGGATTATGACAAAAACCTTCCGCATCGGATTTGACGCCCCGAGTCAATCGAGAGGGAGGTGCTAGGATATTGCATGCCTTTTCCTTCCATTCTACCACCGCCCCATTTCAAAAATGATGTAGTGGGGCCTTCCTTTAAAACCAGGTTCCCTCTGTCGGTATAAAAGACTCCCGTTCCTAACAAACGACCTTTCCTCCAATGCTGTTCGCTTTTCAGACCATTCCCTGCAAAGTGAACCCCAACAACTCATCGGGCAGAACACTGAAGCACCATTGGGTGAGTCTCTCCCCGTCCTCACTCAATCTTCCCAGGTACTCGGGAACCTCGAACCCGAGGACTTCTGCTGCGCGTGTGGTGATGCGTGCGGCGACGATCTGGGCCTCAACGATTTCTGGTCGGTTTCCAAGCATGGGTGCGTCGTTTCCTCTTCACTTCCCTCTCGTGACCCATCCACATACCTCCCCACCCCCTCCATCCCACAGATTAATTGCACATTCTTTCCCGAAGTTTGATCTCCTATTGAATGGCACGACCCCCTCATCGGAAGTCAAAGTAGTGAGGTAGACAATATTTCCACTTCCTGTAAAACGTAAAGAGCAGAGAATCTTGTCAAAGGGCAGATTGACAGTGGCCGAGATATGTTTGAGTTCCCAGAAACGAGCTCGCTCCTCCTCGAGCTCGCTGATTGGGAGAGATTGGGATAGGAACACCGCCCCCGTTCCCTGTTATTATGAGTAAGGAGACGATGGGCGCGAGAGAGTAGTCGTTTGAAATACGCTCTGTATCTCGATAGTCGATCTCGATTGCAATCGAGTCCCTTCTCTTCTCATTCCCTCCTGTCGCTGCTAGCCAGGTCGGAGCGAAGACCAGCCGCCCTTCTCCTATTCTTCATCGGCTCCCATTCCTTCTGTGGTTGGCGAGGAGACATTTCCACCCGCTGCCTGATTCTGCTCAGCAGAAAACGTGAAGGAAGCAACCTGAATCATTCCCGCCGTGGCCTTTTCTTCTCTTCTGATAGCCTTCACTCCTTCTTCGTCTTCTCAAGGCATCCATTATGCCCCTGAGGTACGGCCGAATGTCGGTAGGGGGAGGAGTCAGAGAGAAGTGGCAGTCGAAATGGCACGGTCGACGGTCGTTGTTGAGGGCGTTGTTGAGGGGAGGTCGAGGTTGTCCATCTTTTGGTCGTGGTGAGAACTCCATCGGATGTGGCCCATGCACTGTCCTTCCCTCTGCACCTTCTCTTCGCTGGATTGGAGCTAACTCTTCCTCTTTTCAGGTGTGCGTGGTGTTCGCGGGCAGTGCACACGGACTGCAAGCGGAGTGTGAGGGGCGACTGCGACAGGGGCGCCAACCGGCAGAGTGTCATCCCGCCCAATCTCGTTGTCCTCAAGAGAAGCGGTTCCCGAACGCAGCGGAGCGTCAGTCCTCCCCTCCCCCGCCCCCTTCCTCCCTCCTTAACCCCCTCACTCTTCAGATGGTCATCGACACTCTCACACCTCCAGACGATGTCGACGACTTCTGCCCCGTCATCCTAATCTTCAACCCCAAGAGTGGCTCCGGGGCTGGCAACCGCGTTGCCAAGCAGTTCTCCTCCCTCCTCCACCCTGCTCAGGTACCCACTTTCCCGTAGACTTCCTTCAAGTCTGCTCAGGTGATCGACGTGACGAAGTGCAACATGCGGGACTCCCTCCACTGGTTGGACGAACACCCAACAATCAAGGCTCGCATCATCATTGCTGGAGGAGATGGCACCATATCTCTCGTCAGTCCTCCCCCTCCTCTTCGGTTATTCTTTCTCCTACGTCCTGATTTTGCCAATTTCACTGTGTCGGCATTCATGGGAAACAAGGCCACTTATTACATGCGTAAGAGGGGACATCGAAATTACATGTGTTTTGTCCCTAATCATCCACGCGCATGATGTGGTCTGATGATCGGTCAATTACCGAGGAGCAACATATACAACCCCTAATATAGGAAACTATCACGTACTCACGAGAACTCGTAATATGCAGTGACTATCACTGAAGGTGAGATTCGGATGCTATTACACGTTGTACGAATGGAATGCAACATCACTACTATCATAGCTTCTTTTGGAAAAACAACATTATTCCTGCTCCGGAAAGTTTGGATTTTTCAGTAAGAGAAATAAAACAATGGTGATATCGAGCTGAACTTTCCCAACTCGGGGCTGATTCGCCAAAGCGCAGCAGGGGAAGAACTGCCCACGCCTTCCGCCTACATAGAGTGAGATTATTTGGAGATCATCCCCATTTCCGCTGATCCCGTCGTCGTCTCACCCTCCGCAGATTCTCGATAGCATCAAAACATGTTCCCCCACTACAATTACGTAGTACTAAGTGGGAGGAAGAGAAGAACTGTCGAGTTGAGTGTAATGACTGATTGTGCAGGTTCTCAACGACATCGACGCCTTGGCGAATCGGCCTTCGGTCGCCCTCCTCCCTCTAGGGACGGGCAACGATCTTTCGAGAGTACTCAACTGGGGGACTGAGACCGACGGACGACTGGACATACGGGCTGCCACCAAGGTGGGAAAGGGCATGTGGCTGGGGGTAACGGTGAAGGAAGGGAGGAGGAAGTGGGGGCCATGGTAGAATGGGAAGGGGAGGAAAACGGGGTATCAGAGGAAATGTCCTCTTCAGCTGCTCCACTCCATCCAAGAAGCAACCGTGCAGCCACTCGACCGATGGACAGTCGAGATAACCAACGCTCGACGAGTTAACCTCCAACCACACATCAAGTTCGATTGACTGGCTCTCGTTGCAATGTAGTTTGTGCCTCAGGACGATCTCGATGACCAACTACGTGTCGATCGGAGTGGATGCCTGCGTTACATTCGGTATGCAGTCCACACGCGACACTCTTCCTCGGTAATCCTTTCCCCTCTGGACCTCTGAATCCTCTCAGGGCGCTTTCCTCCCGCTTCCTCAACAAGCTCCTCTTCTTCGGCTACGGCACAAAGGACATCTTCAGTCGAGCCTGCAAGGGACTCGAGAAGAAGATCGAACTCGTTCTGGACGGGGCCAAAATCGAGCTGCCTGAATGCGAGGGACTCATATTCCTCAATATTTCTTGCTGGGGAGCGGGAGTTAAGGTACGAAGGAACAGGACACAGGAGAGGAGCGCTTGGCTTTAGGTGTGGCAGGAGAAGGAGAACGATGCCATGCCCCAGAGGATGGACGACGGAAAGTTCGAGGTCTTCGCTGTCGAATCTTCGTTCCACATCGCCAAGCTGCAGGTATGACATTATACCAGTAGTCGCTATTGTCGCGCTCTCCAACGCTTGCAGTTTCGCACATCTGACTTGTGCCAATTAGATACAGCTCTTTAAAAAACAGATGAGAACAGCCATTATTTAATTATGAGTAATCAGTAATCGGAACCATAAATCTCAGAATCCGAACGGTAAAAAGGTTTGGTCTCCGATAAAACAATCCATGCAGGTGGGCCTGTCGTCGCCCCTCCGGATTGGCCAGGGTTCCTCTGCCGTCGTGACCATTCGCTCTGGCTCCATTCCGATGCAGTCGGACGGGGAGGCGTGGATGCAGCAAATGTCCACCATATCAATCGGACATAAGTGTCAGTCCCTCATGCTCAAGAACATTCCCGTCATCCAACCCGATGAGAACTGAGTTTATGAGCCCCTCATTCTAGCGCTTGTTATGTCCCAGATCTCCAGTATCCTACGAAGCTAGTGTTGCAGTTCCTAGCTAGAGTTGCAAGTACCTTGTGAAACTAACTAACGAGTCGCATCACAGCTACAGGTTAATGTCCTGGTTCCTCGAGATCTCCGACCGAATGCCCTGCACTCACTACATTTCCCCCCTCACTGCGTGATCAACGTTCAGTATGCAACTGTTCACAACGACGTTCTCATGGAACTAGTCGTGTAGTATGCACTGATATCGCATTTGTGCACTCTGCCAACACATTTACCCATTCCCTCCATCTTTGTCAAATCAGCTTCAACCTACAAACGAGCTAATTCCCATTTCACGAGTTAACTCTGCAGATACTGCTTTTAGACCTTGTTCCTAGCTGCAATATCCGTTCTTCGCATCGTCATGCAGCCTCATCCTCCTAGTCCTCACCAGTTATGCATGCGACGGCGACAATCCCCCAGTCCTTTTCTGTTCTGCCACTACAGATGACTGCGATATTTTGTTTTCTCAAGTTTTATTCCGTGTTGTATCGTCATTGTTTTGCGTCCACAGAGTTGCTTTGTTTCTTCGAGATTGCCGATTATTCACAGAGCTTGCTGATAATTCGAATCACTTCCACTTCCTCTGTCCCCCTGTGATGGTCTGTGCAACGTCCTCAATGTACACTATTCTCCGCTTTTCTAAAGGGCTAGAGCTTTTTTCCTACGTAACATGGTTACTTCTGTTAACCTACAAGTACAACATGAGATGAGTAGCATAATAACTTCGTTCCGAGTCCATAATAAGCTACGTGTTTCCATCCGGTGTGCCGAAGAGAAAAGGGAATAAAGTTCTACTGTGTAAGTGCATTCATGCGAGATTGGGTTCCCGTGCACGGGCGAATGATTCGGGGGCTTAAATGGGGCGTCACCGGGGGGACTGGAGACCTGCCAACTCACGGCCTCTGCCCTTGGCGTGTTCAGACTATCCATCTTGGCCCCGTCTCGAGGGTCCGGGGGCCTCATCAGGGGCCCGCGCGGCTTCTTCTAATAGAGCGGGTGCTGATCGGATAAGGGGGAGGAGGGGGAGGGGGCCATCCCATTGTGAGTCTCGCCCCGGGATGGGCAGCTTCCACCCAATGTCCTTTCCTCCCTCCTCTCATTCCCCTCATGAACCCGTCTGCTCCTCCGTAATGGAAACTGCCCCTAGAGGTCGATGACTCCCATTCCTCCTTCGACTG
Organism: Levipalatum texanum; assembly: GCA_014805385.1. Taxonomy (NCBI): domain Eukaryota; kingdom Metazoa; phylum Nematoda; class Chromadorea; order Rhabditida; family Diplogasteridae; genus Levipalatum; species Levipalatum texanum. The sequence goes on from JACMIG010001310.1 coordinate 18,059, forward strand.
TTGACCGAGTCCGCCCTCGTGTTCAGTCCAATTCGCGCTGTGCACTCAAACAATATGTCAGTGGTCCATGCAGTCTAATGGATGTTCTTCCTGAAATGGATACCCATGGTCTCTCGTATTGGACGGGGATACCCGAGTCTCCTCTCTAGTCATTCCTCATTGCAGTCTGTGGTCGTTCCTCCCTGCTGTAGTATCTCTCGTGTCACCGTCGCATCGAAAAGGCCCCATTTCGGTGTTCGTCAGTGTCTCGTTGTAATTGCAGTTGCTCGTCTCCCCGACGCAGAACGAATCCTCCCATCGGCTTGTCTTTTCCCTCGCTACGGGGCATAATCCTCAACCACGGGACTTGAATCCTTCGTTCAGCCCCTAATTCGACTCTCCCACCGATGCAGTTTGCCTTTTTCTTTTTCCACGATTTGGTCCTCTCGGATTTCGTATGGTTGAGCTTCTTCTTCAGTCTTCTTCTGCCCCTATCCTTCCCTCCGCCATTCCGTACTTGTGATGACTTGTCCTCCTCACGCGATGGAAGGGAAGTCAAGGGGGTCCCATCCTCTCTTCATTGTGCTCTTCCAGTGGGGCGCATATTGGGGGGTGCCCGATTAGGGGCCTGAGGGGGCAGTCTCTGCAGGGTGGGATCGATGGGCGAGGGAGGAGAGAAGCGCGGCCCGAGGCCCCAGACCGCGGTTGCTGTGGCAGAGGGACGGCGCGCCCGCATGGACTGTGTACTTATGTCGAGGAGTCAGCACGCAACCCCACGCAGTGCAAGCTACTCGAGGGCCAAGAGCAGCAGTCGTAGCCACTCCGCACGCCCTCCACGCAGCAATGTGAGTCTTCCGCCTTCCTTCCGTCCGCTACAGTAACCATGCAGACGCAAAGAGTAACAAAAGAGGTTATACAACTAGTTTCATGAGATACCTGTATGTTTACAGGATCGTAATTCATACTCGTTGAAGCGTACATTGCGATATTTTCCTTGAAATCGCAAAGTTGTGACAGCCGATCGGCTTCCGCTATCCAGTTTAATGGATTTTTAGAGTGCACTTATGGGATGTGACTATAATAATTCCTATCAAAGAAAATGTTGTGATCTTCTTGTTAGTCTAAGCTAACGACAAGTCTTTCTGCCCTCAAGCACAATGCTAACACCTTATGGAATGTTACTGATTCTTTCTTTGCGAGGGATCTTTCCTCGTAAATCCATCATGCAGGAAAAGTCTGCTGTTTTGTGGGTGAGGGGAAAAGTGAAGTGCTACCAATTCCCCACGGCCCAGTGGTGGCAGAGGCCGAGGCGACTGGCCCATGGAAATGGGAAGACAGCTGGGGAAGGGCGGGAGTATGGCAAGTATTCACATTCCCTCGGGATTTATAACCCCCTGCTCTCGGTCCACCTCATTTGGTGTTGAAATGAAGTCGGTTTGATGGTTGGTGGTGGGTATTAAAGGGACTTCCCCGAGAGACCTCCCGCACTCACGCAGAGTGGTCACTGTTGCCATGGGGAAGTCGCGCACCTTCTCCCTACCGCGGGTGGGCATTAAAGTTTAATGGCTACCTCCCCTCACAATCAATGCTCTTCCGCTTGTTCGGTCCTGCACAACGGAGACATGATCATGAATAATTAATGCACGCCTTTCACTCAAGGGGACAGACAGCAGACATTTGCAGATTGGTTTAACTGATACCTGGTCGATTTACAGATTGTCTCATATTTGATAGCTGTTTTATGGGATTTGAATTTTCGCTTGACATTAAATCCCGCGGTTGGCTTGAATCGTGTTTCCTGGGAGGCTCGATGTTAACAGCGAGAGATACAGATCCCTGTCCTTTCAAATGGAGGCTCGAATCGGGGCTGCATTCAAGTGGGATAGATTGATGACAGTCACACGGAGCCATTCTCTTCTTGTTATTGTCCTCTTTCCTGAGGGCGGGAGGGAGTGAACGGGGGGGGAGGGAGGCGGAGGGGGACGAGGGGGAGGCTGGCGAGAGCACGGGACAATCCACACGAGGTCACC
>JACMIG010001311.1:0-16411 GCA_014805385.1 Levipalatum texanum
GACCACCGAGTTTCTCTCTTTTTCACTACACGTCGCTCTTCCGATCTCCCTCTCCCCTCTCACACCTCCTCTGCCTTATCATGGGCGAGACGAGAGGACCAACGGGTACGGCGGGCGGTAATTTACGAGAGGGAAAAGGCAAATCATCACGAGAGCGTGGTGTTTACCGAGACGAGGTGTCATGCCGACTATTCTTCCTGCGTCTGGTCAATCCACTGACTTGTGAGAGGGTGATAAACAGAATTCTGCCCAGATGCATGCAACGAGAGGGCGTGCGTTGCGAGAAACGCAGGCGGGGAGGTGGGAATGATTGTACCGGGCGGGTCTGACTCCATGGCCTTTTCCAGGGGAAGAGAAGCGTCGATCTGAAACCCGACCGGGTTAGACCTCGTTATCACATGGAAGGTGAGGAGATAAGATGTGTGCTGTGAACACTTCGAGTCTATTTCACCAGAGGTGGCAAGAGAGGCCTTTATCGTGAGGGAGAACAAATCCGATTTGATATGATTCCATTTGACACAGGTTCATAGAAACGTACTGACAGTGTATCACAAGCATACTATCTCTATCATAATCTCTAATACTGTAAGGAATGTAAGCCTAAACACTATCTCTATCGCACTCTCTATAATTATATCTACCAAAGATCGAAAGCCAAGAACAAGGTATGAGAAAACAGCGATGGGTAATATCCCCCCTTATGGTCCTTACTATATTTAGATCTTATCTCTGAATTACCTATCCGATAACCGAAGGGCTCTTTGAGCTCGGGATGTGCGTACCTCCCTCGGATAACGACAAACAAAAGACCAATCTTTCCCTCTACGGATCTCGTATCTTCACAGCAACGTGGTGCCATGCATTGTGGAGGAGACCACGGACGTTCCAGATTCCGGCTGCCGTCTCAGGCTGCGTGTTGTAGGAGCGATCGGTTGCCTGAAGGAGAATTGGTCGTGAAAGGATACCGATATATTTACCCAGGACTTTGTTCAAAGCCTTGCACAATTTAGTGATAAAAATCTTTCTCGCTAATGAGATACAAAAATACTCGTTCGCTAAATATTATACTACAAGTACGGAGGCACGAAATCAGAACGTTCGGGAGAGTTGTCGGTACCTTGACGACGATGTCCATGGAGTCGCCCTCCTTCGGAATGGGGATCGACGCCGTGAACAGCGACCATGCCCACATCTTGTCCTTCAAGGCGAAAAGTCTAATCTATCACTTCCCCTTTCCCTCACCACAGTCTGCTCGGGGTCTTGCTGCAGCTCCGCCGAGTACCACGTCTTTCCACCGTCGGGGCTCACCTCAACGAGATCGTTTTTATCCCAGCAACAGGGAGACAGGGGGTTTACCTCGACTCGAATGATCCCTTTTCCTCCGCCCGACCACGCATACCCCGCAACATCCACTGTTCCGTCAGCTGCAAGGAAATACAAATAGGAAATAACGCTGATTATAAAAATACAGCCTCCTCTTCGTGTCCATACCTCGATCGACGACATGTCCGGAAGAAGGTTTGCAGAATGCCGATTGAATGGGGTAGTCCTGGATGGAGGGGACACTCGACCAGTTCAATTCGTCTCCGTGTTGTACGGATGGCGGGAAGGCACGGTAGTCCTGAAAGAGGAGGATGAATGTGATCGATGAGAGAGGGAATCTCTCACCTTCTGCTGGAAGTGACTGGGAGACTCGACGTCGGAGAGTCGAATGACCGACAGCCATTTCACCTGCCGTGCACCCACCACTCCTGAAGGAACAGTATGTATTGTCATGGGAATACTCTCTGCGGATGGTTCGCTGGTGGAATGATGAATTAAAACCCGTTGAGCTTCTGCTTAGCACTCATTTATGGCGTTTAGCACATCGGAATAACAGCTTATCATTCTCATCGATTTTTCCAGTGAATTATGGCTATTTTTTTCCAATTTCGGGAATGTAGCCTACATCCAACAACGACCAACCGGGAACAACGAGTCGTAGTGGATATCCGTGATCTCGGGGAATGTCCTCGTCATTCATCGAATACGCAATGAGCACCTCGGGCTGCATCGCTTTCTCGAAGGGAATGGAAGCACCGTACGGCTTTCCTGAAGGAAGTGCACTTTCAGAGTTTGCAAATGGGACCGTGCTAAACGCCACAAGTCCGTAGCAACATGTCAGAAAAAGACTAACCAGTGGGATCGACATCGGCTCCTTCCAAGTGGACGTGTTTGATGCTCTCGTCGTCCGGATCAACGCCGAGGTCAATAAGGACATCCTGCAACATGTCATTGAGAGCACCCCTCGTCTCAAGAAAACGGAGTAACGAGAGGAAAAACTAGTCCACAGCACTACGTATTATTGCGTTCATCTTATCGTACATCGGCTTCCGGATAATAAAATATCGCACCTTCAGCCGAACTCCCGTCCACTTGGCATTGCTAATGGCGTATCCCTCCCACATCAAACCGGCCACCTGAAAAAATTTTATGATGAATACCATTGTGGTTCAAATTCCAATCGAATCTCAAAGAGACAGAAAAACTAACCTTCTTGTACTTCTGCATGTCTGCGCGTCGGTTGCCGGAGCACTGGAAATTCGTCCCGATGAGAAGACAATGTTTAGATGAAATCTAACCTGCACTGCACTGGTGACGTAGTGTTCCTTGTACTTCTTCTTCAGCTCAGCCACAGACAGATCGATTTCCTTTTTGACTCCGAGTCCTTCGATTCGAACGCGGTGCGAGTCGCCTTCGATCTGTAGTTCCCATTAGGACATCTCGTCAGAGAGAATTCCCCTCCCCAATCCCAAGCACGAAGGAGAAAGGGTCTCTTACAGTGGGAACGGGGAGGTGATTGCGGACGAAGAAAAGATCATTCGGAGTGCTGAAAGGGGACGGTGTTCATGAGGGGAGAGCATCTCTTCCCCTCCTACCGGAACGAGTCCATGAGAAGGGATGGTGGAGTCTCGGCGTTGAAGGGCTTGGCGTTGTTGATGACGAGGGCGGGATGGCGAGGAGGATCGGTGGAGAAGGGATCGGAGGACTCCTGAAGGAGGGAAGATAGAAGGAGACACCAGGGAGGAAGCACAGGGGAAGGGCGAGGGGGTGAACCACACGGCTCTTTCCTAATTTTCTATAGAGATCATCGACCACTTGTTTACCTTTTCTCATACAAAGGGATCGTTCGGTAAACGTCAGAAGTCCAGAAGGCGGAATCAGACCGCTAGGGATGGCAGAAATATTTTCGGATGACTCACCACTGCAATCTGGAGGGCGGGTTCCGTGGGGTCGAGGGATCCGACTCGCAGCTCCTCGAGGACCTCCATCACCTGCAGCGGGAATTATCATTGTTTTCGATCGATAAATTAGAATTGCTTTGGAACCCAATAATACCCCCCCCCCCACCTCGAGTGTTTTGTGCTGGGCGTAGAGTGCCCAGAATGGATCCACCGCCCCTCCCGCTGCCATCAGAATCTTGTCTCCTCCAGGGTGGCTGTCGACGAAGTCCGTCACGTCGTACACTCCCTGCAGGTAGAATTGAATTCATTGCAAAAAATGGAAGCAATATTATAGTAAAAATTAATCGAATGGAAATACGGACCATCTTGTAGGTGACCCAGATTCGCAGAGCCCCCTTCCCGTGAGCTTTTATGTCCTAAAACATCAACCTGCATTGTCCTGATAAATAATTGTTGCCCATACGGATTGACAGTAATACTGTCACAGTATGTCTTCGAAATATGTCGGGCGACTTAAATAACTTGGGGGAACGTACATCTCTCTTGAAGACGGGAAGATCCTTCCTCTCGGGCACCTGGAAGGCCGGATCGTGAGGGGCCACCAAGGGAGGGACTGAAAATAGCAATATGTTTATGTGTTCTGCTCTGCATTGCATAACATGTGCGTTGCAGAATTATTTTTGTATTATTTCGTAGCTCGATCAATGAACCAATTAAAAATAAAACCAAGCACCCACGATCGCGAGGCGCTTCCTTGGCGTACGCTTTTCTCCTCCTCGAGTGGGCGAAGAAGAGGGCGACGCCGACGGCCGACGCTCCAGTCAAGAGGGCACCTGGAAATTGATGAATCAATCCGCCCCCAAATGCCGATCAGATGATTCTAAGCAAGCTTGGCCCAACTCACTCGCTACTCCTCGTTTCCTCTCCCTGTCCTCATCATCGTGTCTCTGTTCCTCAGTTCTCGAATGGCCGGAGAGTTGCCGCTGTTGCGTCCGGCCTGTAACAGTGCTCCATTGACCGGCAAGAATTTAACATTGGTCGGGAAAAGAGAAAAAGAACTACCTGTCACAAGATGAGAAGCTGCCGCCGTGGACGAAGGCACGAGCCTGGCCAGGAGACGGCTCGCGACGGGCTGAGCCATGGCACTACAAGCGCATCGGAGTGGCTGCAAGGGTACGTGAGAAAGTGAAAGGAAAGCCAACGTGGCCGGGGATGGACAGTCCTATGCAATGACGACGGGATTAGTTGCCAGTGCGCGATTGGTCGCGAGAACGAGCAATGTTCACGTTGCCGGACATTGCAACAAACAGCGGCGTAGCCCGAAAAGGGAGTGGGGACACGTGAGGGGAACTGGTTTCCCGAATCGCTTGTCCAAGTATCCCCTCCTTTCACCAGATCAAATGTATCGTCGTCCTCCTAAAACAACTCACAAGTACGCTGCTAGCCGATAGCAACAGTTCATCCTCCTTGAGATCGTAGAGTTCAACTATTTATCCTTCTAATTATTAGCAAAAGAATGAGGAGAGTAAGATTCAATCTCACATCAACAAAACTGGGAATCCGAAGCGCACAACCGTGCATAGAAAATCAGCTAAAACCTCAGTCAGATCAATGAAGCATCACAAAAGAGATAGAAAACAACGGAAAGCCTGCAGAATAGCGATGATTTGTATCGAACTGTAGAATTCCTAGAGTTGGATGGTAAAGCAGGAGCGATGGCCTCAAGTCTACGCAACTAGTCAACAAATGGGAGAGAATCTTCTCACATCGTAGCACGATTGATTGAACGGCAAGGGACTGAAAGGAAACGAAGCAACAACAACGAGAGGAACCTTGAAAGAGAGCGCGATAGATGAGAAGAGATTGGCATCGAGGAGTGGAGTTCCTAATTGTCCGATTGGTATTCGCTCTCGGAGGCTACTCGCAGTTTCTTCCTCCTCTGCTGGACGTCGTCGTGGATGAGACCGAGGTTCTCGTATGAGGAGTCCACTGCAAATTAAATTGGACCGTTAAAATAGTATTCCTCGTTTTGCGTTATCTCTGTGTGCTATAAAAATCCATTTACACTTGACTCACCATAGAAGTGGCGCTCCTCCCCGTTCACCTTCTCCACGCGGGTACCCTGAAGTGGAATGTTTGAATTCCTTTTCCCGCCCTTGACTCACCGTCCAGAACGATGCCCACCACGTAGAGAACTTGATTGCATAGTACGTGGAGATTATCTGCAATGAAACCTTTATAATCGTATGCCTTTTTCAAAGCCGTGTGAATTCAACAGCCGTTTTGTGGAAGGCAATCTGTCAATTCACGTATTTAGATATTGTGCCTGTTTCTGACGAAATAAAGCTATCTGACCAGGAATACAATCCAGATGGCCATAATCGTGAGCTCTGGAGCAGGGAACATCTGGCGGCCGAATTTGACGCAAATTGCTGCCTCGAGTGCGGTCACTGCAAGGGCATCATTTCATAATGGCGGAAGTTTCCAGAATATTGAAAACAGATGCAGTGTCCATTTCTGTCCCCTCTCACCTGCACAGTACACCCACGACTGCGTTCCCAGTCGTGTCACCAGAGGGTCCGTTGCCAGCATGTAGTACTGCCTGCACAATTAATGATTAGTAAACGGGAATATCCATAAAAAATAAGCGATATATTATCTTGGTAGCCTATTTCTGACCTAATAGAAGGGGCCGAAATGCCTCCGATGAGTATAAGCCTCCAGAAGACGACGGGATGGGCAGTGTCAACGGCGAAGATGTGCTTGATGAAGAACGTGTTCAGCTCCGTCGTCTGCAAATGATGCTGATCGAGGACAAACTACGACTGATACAAGGAATAGATAAAATGAAACTCACGAGCCAGATCATGAGGAACATTATCATGGATCCCGTTCTCCTCAATGCTTGGTCGTTGGGCCTGCAATTCAGAAATTCGAATGTAATCCCTTACAATCAGAAGCAGGAGCATTTTATCACCGACAAAAGGGTAAAATATCTCACCATTCTACTCGCATCCAGCTCTCGGGAGTGAATTGCAGCACGGCTCGCTTCACTTTCCCCCGTGTGGTCTTGATGTCTCTGAAATGGAAGGAGCTGAATCGAGTTCCGTTCTTTCATATATTGCCAAAAAGATACAAATCATGACCCTAGCGTGACTAGAACACGGCATGAATATTCATGCGTTATTCGCCAAGACAAAACCAAAACCAACTTGATGCTCTCCCAGTGGAAGGTGCGTATCTCGAGGAAGTCGCAGATCTTCAGTCCCACCCTGCAAAGATACAGATATTTGGAAATCTTATTTCGATGGAGGAAATCAAAGTACGCACCGCAATACTGCGTTTATGTTATCGGCACGACATTTTTTTAAATAAAACTAACCAGATGCCGAGTCCGTTGCATATGAGAACATCGAGGATGATGGCATCCCACCAGCACTCTTGGAAGTTCGGTAGCATATGAGTGAAGACAATCTAGAAGAAAGATCGTTTAGCCCTTGAAATTACAAGAATGTATTCATCGAAATCAGGCATCATAAAAGAGAACACGCAAACCTCGGTGAGCTCCCACACGATGGAAATGTACCAGCATATTGGGCCGTGACGAATTAGAAGGGCCTGAAGGCACGCAAATTACGATTATAATATTCAAAGCATTATTCCCACCTTCATTGTCCAGCCGGTGAAGTGGCCGACAGCAAATATGTCAAAGTGGCTCATGAACCTCTCGAAAGTAAGGTCGGAGCAATTCACCGCGTACTCCTGGAATGAATAATGAATTCTGAAAACGAGCTTAGAGAAAATTATTTTTAAAAAAGTGTTACCTTCTCGATCAGTTTCTCCTTACTCAGTCCTTCGGGGTCCAACCATGTCAGAACCTGGATATTAAACGATGATTTAATTTCCTTTGTATAACGCACCTTCTTGACGTCGTCGAATGATTGGAAGAGGGTGAATTGGAGTACGAGGGCATAGGCAACGGAGAGGCCGAAGGCAACTCGCCAGATGACAGGGTGAGGACGGATGAAGGGTCCTACATTAATAATTAATAATTAATAAAACAATATATTGATTAATTTGTCCAATGTTGTTCAATTTGTTCCAATGACTCATGCGAAACGTGATCTAACCATTGGGGAATGCGAGGGCAGAAACGACGAGGAAGAGGGCGAGCGTTCCGAGGGCTCCGTAGTACACGTTCCACTCCGTCGAATGATGGGTACTGCATTTACATGTCTTTATTCCGTTCTATAAGAACTTTCCTCGATTTGAAAAAAAAACGAAAACGTGTCAATAGTAAAATTCTAATATATAAGAAAACAAGAAGCTCACTGTCCAATGGCGAGGTAGAAAATCACGGAACAGATAATGAGTAGAACCTGCAAAACGTGGCTCGATGTTCACGTTGTTTGTTTCTGAACATTGGCAACAAATATTTCGAACAATTAGTGATTTAATCTTTCCAAAATATTAACGTACAGTAATGGTGTGGGGCTTGTAGAAGAAGTCCATCGTTATGTCGTCGACCACGCGATCATTCACCTGGGGAAGGAGATGAAAATATAATTTGTATCACAAAATAACACACCATTTTGAAATGCGTCTGCTCCAGTTCTGATCGTTGCTTCCGGCGACGGCGAGCTATTCGGTTCCTGGATTAACCTCATTTTTACAAGATCATAAAGCGGTCATGGGAATAATTTAAAATATATCTTTAAAAAAACTAACTCTATTTCAGCCTGATCGGCATCTTCCTCTTCGCCGGCGGCGTCTCCCACGCGATCGCCCGGGTGCTCGATCATGCTGTCGTCCTACAATGAACATCTCCCAGTTAATTTGATAAATAGTGCACCAGCTGAACGCACGGTGTTCTAACAGTAAGAGGGGCGAGTTAGAAATGCCAGCTAAAAAGGCTGGCTATCATCCCATACTGGCTGCGGTATGCGGTATAATCAATTTGCGATTGGCTTTTGGAGCGCGATGCCTATGTAGATCAAATCGCTGAACATCACAAGTTCCATTGTGTAAACGTTGACTCCCCCGTACTCTAGAACGCTGTGGAAAGGTGGAGGAATAAAACTTCCCGAACCTCGTCCTTTTCTTCTCGTATCCGCACTCGTCTTCGGGCGGTGCTCTCTTCTTTGGCGGCATCTTTCGCGCCGAGTGGATTCTGTGACGAACTCGCTTCCGAGTCCGTCATCTGAAATACAAATGATTTCAAACGGCAGTGAACAGTGTTGGTGATTTCAGCGTACGTAAATGTAAGGGGTATCATGACAATGACTCTCAACGAACTCGATCAAGTCGCGACGTATTATGAAAGTGCGTACTTTCAAAGGATGACGTGCGTGTGAACAACAGGAAACATCTGTTGCCCCGGACAGAGACGCCGAGGAACAAAAGACAAGTAATGAACTAGGGCAGAAGAGAAATGATTGCCCTCCCTAGTCCTCTGCTTGCGCAGCGTGTGAGAGAAGAGAAGGGAGAAAGTGGAAAGTGCATTATTCGCCTACTCGCGTGATGGAACCATTGGCCCCCATCTCATTTCGTGGTCTCCTTTCAGTGCTACGTGGCACAAGATAAGAGGCAGAGGAGAAGAATCACGTACAAACGATATTGCCCTTCCCCCGTTGATAATAAGATTATGCAGCACTTGACCCGAAGTGAAACATCCCCATCGCACTCTGCCGCGCTTGCACTGAATATCAGCGCGCTACCGTGCAAGATCCCACGTAATCGAGAGACGCAGACAAGTTTGTAACGAGATGAATTTTTAGAGTTTTCAAAATGAATCTGTGTTTTCTATCGGAATTTGTTGGCTTGTATTGGAAAGACTGTTGTGGGAATAGAACCAATGCGAAAAGATTCTTCCCCCCAGAGAGCAGGGAACAATTTCTTTATCCGCATCAAAAGATTGCTCTTGAAAAGTGACTCGTGTAACAAAATACCAGGAACAAGAATGCGAAAGGCAACTTGGACAATCAGGGGCGAAGTAGTTCTTGGATGCAACTGGGGAACGAGTGGAGCGGGGCGAAATAGGAGAACCCTTACGACAGCGGGACCCATGGGAAGAGCAAGGAAGAGGGCGATCGGCACGGGCATTTCGAAAGAGAAGGACATGGGAATTTAGCGAATCATTTTAAAAAGTGACTCATTGTTGGATTCGAGGAGAGGAAGATGTAGTAGAAGGAATCGACCACATGGGGGGACTGAAGTGGAGGGAAAGGAGGGAGGGAGGGGAGTTAGAAGAGGCACTCAATAACAACAACAACCATCGAAGAGGAGCTGTCGAGATAGCTATCGAGAAGATGCACAGGAAGATGGCAACGGCTGGGGGGCATTCTATGTACATACATCTACACTATGGACTGAATCGAGTGACTGGCCGAAATGTTGCAGAGGATAATGATCATGTACTTGCAAGGGGGATGAGTATGGGTTAGGGCATGGAGAAGAGCAAATAAATAGGGGTAGCCTCCTTTGGATTCGCATGATAATGACACGGGGAGAGAGAGGGCGACTGGCAGAGGGGGGATAAAGAGAAGTCGATACTAGAGGACACTATCAGCTACGAGAGAGAGACTAGTACTGTGGACAACAGAACTATTGACTAGGTCGGAGGGGAACACCTGCAGAGGGGACACTCGGGAGGACATTGCAGTATGTACTATTGCACGCAGAACCGATTCTAGCTGGAAGCTACAGTATCCTGAGGGAGGATCTATGCCCCGGGGACGACAACACAGGGGATGTAGACGTCCTGGACAGTGCATCGGACTCGCGTGATACGCCCCGATAGACCGAGGTGAGGAGCTGAACGCAAATATTTACGGAGTTCACCATTTTTACAACCCTCGCGTCATTGTCGAGAACCACATGGTTTATATAATAATCCTGCCGGTTTCTAATACGTCAGTCAGGAGTTGGATATAGTCAACAATAACCGGAGAGACAACAAATTATCGGGCACCGTTTGGCTCTCGACAATAATTTCTTTCTGCAATTACGTAATCTATTTTCTGATCCCTTCCTCCCTCTCCTCTTACCAGGTAGCTCTTCATCAATCTGCATGAGTCGAATGGCGTCTCGCAGGAGAGTCGTCGTCTTGTCGACTTCCACCGCCAACCCGAGAGCCGTGTATCCGGCCGATCGAACGAGGTTCATGAATGCGTACTGGTGGTCGACTCCCGCGAACTGCGTGATGTCCATGAGGTGGGCCACATGCCGCTCCATGATCTGCAAAGCGAGGTAACGATTTCTGATGATTTCCATCTGGAATAGATCGTCCAATGAGATAAACTCAGCAGCGGAGTGTGACGAGGGTGAACAAATTTCGAGAATCGCTACCGGCTCCACGCCAGCAACAATATTCCCAAAATGAATAAAAAAATATCCGAATAAAAATAAAACAAAAAGAATAAAAATAGCAATGAATAAAAATAGCCCTTACCCCCTGGTGTTCGACACCTTCCGAGTCCTGGGAGACGGGTCCAAATCGGAATGCGAGATGGATGACAGTCTCGCTTCCCATGGCGTCGTCCTCGTCGTCGCACTCCCTCGGCCCTCGATCGATGCGGAGGACGAGACCTTCCTCGGGGGCGCACGTCTGCAGAGGGAGAGGTTGCAACGATCCAAGGTCAAGAGTAACCTCGATGGCATTGGCGAATGAGGAAGGAGAGGGAGCTCCCTGCTGAAGCCACTCGGAGAAGAGCTGATCTTAAATAAAAATAAATATTGTAAATGAGATGGAGATGAAGGGGGGGGGGGCTACTAACCCCTATCGACGGCCTTGACGTGGAGGGAGACGACGACGGGTCGGTGGGGGTCGCGAATGATCTCCTGGAGGAGTCTCGTCCCCTCGGCGTGGTAGAGGAAGGCAGAAGGTATGAAGATGTCGTCGTCCTTGCCCTCCCCATCTCCACTCATTGTGAAGGCCGGCGTGAGGCCGTGGGAGGATCCGACCATGTGGTCTACGACGAGAATTCCCATCGCCCCCGCTGCCTGTGCGAGTCTCGCCTTCTGCACGAATGGGCAGCCGCCCCGCTCCGTCACCAACATCCGGCCCGCCACCTTTAAGATCAGTTTGTGATCGCAGGTATTATCGATTTTCTCTCTAGGTTCTAGGGTCCCCAGAGGATTACAGTACCTGAGCAGCATTGATGAGTGGAGTGCAGGCGTGAGAGGGCATGGCCATAACTGCTCGAGCCGTTACCTGCAGTCTCTTATTCAATCGTTCTCCCCTTCACTGCTCACCTTCTGTTCGACTCGTGAACCGAACGTGGCCATGGTGGCGAAGAGGAGGGGATGGCCGTGGAAGGGAGGAGAGACGAGGTGGAGGTACACAGGGACGGGCGGAGGGGCGCGTGTCTCCTGCTGGCGACGGGCTGAACAGCAGTGATAGAATGATCACCATAAGTGCGTCAATGATCACCAAAAGTGAGCAAAGACCCCCTACTGACTCACTTGCCGATATTCAATGTCTTATTTACTTACCAATCTGAAGGCGAGCAATTTCGTTGATCTCGAGCATGAAGGCCTCGCCCCACTCCCTGCACTCCTTCGACGCTGCCTGCAGAAAGGGACATTTTGGCACCGTGCCAGCACCAGTTCAGGAGGGGGCGGGAGATTCAAAATGTCGATGAGGAGAGACATGTTTATCTCGGAATGAATATAATCTGACAAGTTTCGCTGTGTTTGACTACGTGGAAGGGAAGTGCCTGGTATCCGGGTCGAGGAACTCGTTGAGCATCGTAAAACCTATCACAATTCTACAGGTGGAGGGAGGCTCCTATTTACAGTTGGCATTATGCAGAGAATGAGGTCGGGGGGAATATCAGAATGTATAAGTGAAATGAATTGGGGGGAGAAGCTATCACATGGTCGATTTGAACTCGTTACTCGCAGAGTCGAAAGCCATTATTCCATGGAGGAATTCAACTGAAGGCGGTGGAGGGAGAAACCCGGGCAGAGGGAAGCAGAGATGAGAGGAAAGGGGAAAGGGGGAAAGGGGACAGCAGTACATACGAGAGGAAAGGACTCGACCCATAGAAAAAGAATCGTCATCGGGAAAAGAAGATATGCCGGTACATAGTAAGGCATTGACTAATTATACAAAAGCGACGCCTAATCGGCCTTGAGCCTTCGCCGTGCCCGTGCGAGCATGACTTCTCGGACGGGGCCCTCCACCACCTCCTCTTCCTTCTTCTCCTCCTCCTCTTCCTCGTCTTCCTCCTCGGCCTCCGTCCCCCTCTTCCTCCATTCGTTAATTCGACAGGCAATGGCAGTGGCAGTAATCATTACTCCCGTCAGTGCCATCAGTGCCACCCAAGCGAGGATGAGAAGGAGGATGAGGGACGTCATCTGGTTGAGGGCCGATTGGCTCACTGCCGATGTCTTCGTCCACGTCGCCGAGTTCCACCACGAGGTGAAGGAGGACCCGCCCACCACCACTTCCATCGTCTCCCTCGATAGAAGACACGACAAGGGAGGATCTCCATTCTGCAATCGATCGATAGAAGGAGAGCAACTCGAAGGTGGAGGAGAGGGATGTCGCCTTGGTGGTTGGTCAGTGGATAACGAGAAAGGGTTCGAGTTGCCCATTCTTCTATCGATCGATTGCAAGGAGAGAGAGAGAGAAAATGGTCATAGAGGAGGGGGAGAGACCACCAAGGGGACGACCGAGAATAGAAAGAAGAACTCACGGCCTCTCCGCTCTGGCTGACGAGGAAGGTCTTCTCGTCCGTGATGGTCACGGAGATGCCCATGGCGTCCATCATCTTCTGGTGGTCGCCACTCAGCGGATTGAAGTCGGAGCCGCGGAGTCGTTCGGACCTGAAAGAAACGCGTTTAACAGGGTCTGGGAGCCATATTTTGGCGTTTTGTCGAGAAATCCAGCAAACTGACATCTGGAGGCACATTCCAGTGGCGGTCGCCGTCGTCCTGTCGCTTCTCCTGTGCAGGAGGGCGAGTTCCTCGAGGAGAGTCGCCGTCTGCTTTCGGATATCGGCGATGTCTCGCCCGAGATCCTCCCGAGTCTTCGCCGCCGGCAGTGCAATGGCGGGGGTGAACGTCCACAGCGCCGCGTCCGAGAGACGCTCGTCCGGGTCGAGGAGGAGACGACGGGGCAACTGAAGGAGGATGGATAGGAGAAGAAGAGGAGAATACTTACCCCGGCTTCAGCACCGTCTCCCAGATTCAGCGGCAGGAAATGGGCCTCGGTCGTGAGGACGTACGAATCCGGGTCGAAAAGAAGTTCCTCCTTCTCCGCGAAGATCATGTACAGGTACTTGAACGTCTCCGACAGCACGAACGAGTCCATTCTGAAGGGAGGACCTCAGTTACGGGCATCGCCCTCAGATACAGTACCTGTCCTCATGGGCCATGGTCCGGATGTCCTTGATGCCTGTCCATCCACAGCGAACGCGAACGTGGGCATTGAGGGAGTCCATGACGGTCTTGGCCACCTCGAGGTAGTGGGGATCCTTCGTGGCTCGGTAGAGGAAGTACGTGGATTCGATGAACTCCGGCCTCAGCGGGTGCTCGGCCCAATGCACTTGCAGATCGTGGGTGAAGGCTTCCGGAAGGAACTTGTGCTTCTGGAGGGGATAGGGCTATGATTATTGATCGATGTGTAATCGATACCTGGACGACCTGGAAGAGCATCTCGTGCATCTTCACCGCCTCACTCAGGTCACCCTTCAGCACCTACAGAGAGGGAATAAAATTTAAGAAAATAAAATAATCTTAGGAGAAAATTTGCAGCAACTTCCAATAGTTTTATACTCACTTGAAGTCCCGGCCAGAAGGCGAGCAGGGCGTCCATGAAGCTGCGCGTTGCGATGGTCGGCCGGTGCATCTGGACGTCGAAGAAAAGAGGCCCCTTACTCAGGTACCGCATGATGCCGTCGTAGTGCTGAACGGACTACCGTAATCCTCCGACGGGTCGGGATGCTCACCCGATTGAATCGATCGAGGTACGACTGGTCGCCGAGGAGGATGTAGGCCTTGAGACAGTACTCGTAGTACGAGTCGATCCCAGCCCCGATACCAGATTCTGTAATTTTTCTTTTATTCTAATTTTGCTATCCGGGTTGAGCATTTCCGCATATTTTATTTTTCATAGGTAATACAGCTACCGCCATTGTTTTTCATTGAGGAAGCATGACAATGACTTAGAAACATAAATTCGATTATTTATAAGCTTGAACTTCCAAATACCCACCTCTCCTGATCCATGCTCCGTTGTGGACGTCGAGTACAGTGCCCATGAGATCGGAGTGAGTGGCTCGGGATCTCCAGAGGAAGTCCATGGCTGCCTTCGCTTTGTCCTCGTAGACGGGGTTCCCCGTGAGACGGGAAAGGGCCGCCATCTCGAGGAGCATTGTCCCTCCACACGCAGTGCACGTGTCCTTCTGCCGCTTCAGGTAGTCCTGCATCCCGTGGCGGAGATTGATCTGAAAGGGGCACCATATTGGGTGGAGCCCAGAAAAATAGATATTTCGACTACTACGAATAGCAGCGTTATCCCTGTATTATCAAATATCTCGAATGGATCGAATATGCAGGATGAATATAGGAGGTAATCGTGCTTACCCTTGAGTACGGTAGTCCCGATGTGGTGTTGAATGCGGGGAGGAGTCGATCGGCCAAGTCGACGGCCATCCGGATCATCTGCCGATTCGTGTACCACTGCATCCTCTCTGGCTGCTTCTCCCGCAACAACTCGGCCATGAGATGGCCGGAGATGAGACCACCAAGGACACGGATGTTAGTCTCGAAGACTGACACAACGAGGTCAGAGTCGAAGCGAACCTGGTGGGGAGGTTAGAAGGGGGAGAGGAAGGGGAGGGGGCTTACGGTCTCGATGATCCTCTCCACCGCCCGCTCGAACTCGTCGTACTCGCCCACGACGATGAGGGTGTCGAGGGTGTCGATGAGGGTGAGGGAGAAGCTGAAGGGGAGGAGGCGTTGAGGGGGAGGGGAGGGAGGAGTACTCACTTGCCGAGCGAGTCGTCGACATCTCCCCTGCAGGGCGTAACTCCCCTCACTCGTCCCTTACACGAGAGGGGCATCAACTCGTCGGCCGGCCAGGCGTAGTCCATGTATGATCGGTAGCCGTGCATGAACATCTCGTAGGCCTGCTGTCTGTAAAGGAAGTCTCTAGATTCATTTTTTGAATCTCCTTATCATGTTTCGCAATCTCCGTAAATTAGTCATGGTTGCTGTAATACAGCAGCATGGAAACAATGATCCCATTACGCTCTCAACCATCTTGTTTTCGCACCAGTTCTCTGTACAGAAAGTTGCAAATTATCCAGTGAGGGGTAATTTGGATTCTGCAGAGATTTACCTTTATGTTTCTTTGCGCCCAAACAAAGGCAGTGTATTCAGCCCCGTAGCGCTTGACGACCCCCATAGAATCGGAGAGGCGTCGACTGTTGAGGGGGAGGGGGACAAAAAGGCAATCAAATCCCCCCACAGGCAGGCGCATCATCCAATTTCCGATCCCTGTATCTCCCGAACACAAAAATAGGACTAGAACTCGCCGCTTTTCTTCCCACGCTTCGCCCCCTCCGAAAACGGAAACGGCCCTCCAGTCGTCAGGGGGACAAACCTTATGGATTATGCAGAGGAAGGGGGGAGGGTGGAGGGGCTCATCTTCCCCTTGTCCTGGGACTTGTTATCAAAAGGGACCAACCCCCCATCGGGTCAAAGGGACAAATGCACTCTCTCCGCCAGGAGTACAGATTTCTATCGCAACCCTTCCCCTCTGAGAGTGCACAACCAGTCGCTCCTTGCCATTCAGCCCCCCTTGGGGAGGAGAGACGAGAAGCACTACGAGGTAATCGATCGATCACCGAGGTGGAACCGTCTAATAAAGGAAGCACCGCCGTCTCTCTACTACAGTGCTGGCGATTCTCCATGAACAACGGCGATCGCTGGCGATCGCCGGCGATCGCCAAAATTCGCCACGTCAATAAAACGCGTCTCTTTCAAGTTATGGCTCCATCTTTGTATTGTGCTTGTAGCTAAGTATCTCCTGCGTTAGCTCATATAGAAATTGGGGCCGAAAAATTTCCTCACAGCCCGTAGAACCTCGGCGAAGGCGACCAACTCAAAGTTGTTTTCAAACGACCGCGACGCGCGAAACCATTTTCCGTTCGAGACCACCGACGCGTGCGGTCGAT
>JACMIG010001313.1:1469-11707 GCA_014805385.1 Levipalatum texanum
CCTTCCTCCTCCCCCCTCCACCTCCCCTCTCCTTCCTCCACCTCTCCTTCCTCCTCATCTCCAGCCGCTTATCACATTCACTTTCCCTTATCCGGAACTTCTTCTAAATTAGGGCTAATGGCGTAGTAGATAGGAGTGAAGCAGTAGTAAACGAAGTGGCCATCGATCCCTCGTAACTGTTCTCTTTCCACGGGCTCCTCCCCTCCATCGGGTTCAAGGGCACGAGAGAAGCCGACTATCACTCCCAGTAGGGTCACTACCCCATGCAAAAACAAGGAGGCATCTACCGACTCCCCTCCCCTTTCTCCCTCTGCTTACCCCGCGAACGATGCCGCGAATATGAGTGATGACCTGAGTGGGTGATAGGGGGAAGATGGGGAGAGGGGATAGGGGATGGAGGCCATTGAAGGGGGAGGGCCTGCCCTGTGGGGAGACTGTCTCCATGGGGGAAGATTATCGGGCACTCACGGCGCTTTCCCTCAAGTACTCTGCACACTCATTCCACCTCCCCCCTAATGCACTTCCTGATGGAACCACAAGGACAACGACAACTGCAGGGGACGATGGAAACGTCCGAGCCAGTCTCTCCAGCAGAACAGAACAGAAGAGTGGTAAGGGAAGGAGAGGAGGGAGGGGAGGAGGAGGGACTGCAGGACGACTGAGGAGACAAGCAGAGAGTCTTCTCACTGTCGAATGGGAGGGAATCCAGACTGGAGACCATCCCGAGAGCGAAGTCAAAGGATTCCTGGTCGAGTATCGGAGTGAGAAGGAAAAACTGTGGGTGGTCCATAGTGGAATCATCCCATACAAAGGACCTAACCACCAGTATCGAGTCCAGGTACGAGAAGGAGAGGGAGGGGAGGAGGGGAAGTCTCTCCAGATCGCGGGTCTTCCAACGGGCGAGGTCTACTTCGTGCGCATCAAAGTGCTCGGTAGCAACAACGAGATAATAGTGGAGACTCCCGAGATCCGAGCGAGGAACGAGACTGTCACCTACAAGTGCACCTCCGATGAACTCACCGCCCCCCGCACTCCACGAGTCACCAACCACGGCAACTACGCCCTCGCCATTGCCTGGGATACACCGGAATGTGGAAGCGTCGGAGAGTACCAGGTACCTCCCTCCCTCCCTCTCCCCCTCCACCCTCCCTCTGCAGGTGGAACTGGAGGGCGTCGACAACAAGTTCGACCTCCACCGTCTGACAGTGACGCGACCTTCCGTCTCGATCACCAACCTCCTCCCTGGATCTACTTACCAATTCCGGTGTGTCCACGTCCCTCTCCTCCTCTACTCTTCGCTTCCAGAGTGAGGGCAGCGGACAGGTCCAATCGTCAGTTCGGCACGTGGAGTGCACCCATATCATCGGCCACGGAGGGAGGAAGTGAGTGGAGGGAGAAGGGAAGACGAAGAGTGGAGGGGGCAGAGGGATTGGAGGAACACCGCCCATCTTGCAGAGGCCGTCGACGGAGGAGCCATTGAAGTCCTCTACCGATCAGATTCCGAGATCACCATTCGATGGCCTGAACTTCCCTCTGCCCAGAACTACGAGGCACCTCCCCTCCCCCTCCTTTCTCTCCAACCTCCCCTCTGCAGGTTCTGATGGTGGAGGCCGGAGAGGAGATGCAGGGAGAACCGAAGAGATTCGAACGTCTTCGTCTCCCCGCAGGAACGAATTCATTCGTTCTCTCCACTCTCAAGCCCAACACGAAGTACCACATCGGAGTGTCGTCTATCGTGGAGAGGGAGCCCGTGGCCATCTCCTCCATCGTCGTCTCCACTGGCACTCGGCCAGTCGACGAGTGGGGGTTCAGCGACTCGGCCGTCACCGATGGAGGCAGTGGACTATTCACCATCCACTGGAAGAGTCCCGAGGCACTCGCCCCCCATCACTTCGTTGTCGAGTATCGACTGCCCAATGAGACTGTCTGGAGGAGTGGAGAGGAGGTCAACGCCGACAAGGACAGTGACACCTTCACTGCAACTCTCGAGGCACTCGCCTCTGTCCCTGTCTATGGAGTCAGGATCACAGCCGTGGATGAAGAAGGTGAGGGAGGAGAAGGGGAAGGGGAGAGGAAGGGGCGTTGTCAGGCATCGCGATCTCCCGCACGGAAGAGACGACAGTTGGGCGTGCGGCGGCGACTTCGTGTCTTGGCCTCGCGGGAGTTCCCTCGGGAGTGGTCGGAGTGGCCGCTGGCCCTTCCTCCCTCCGCATATTGTGGAATAGGCCTGTCTGTGATGAGAGCACCGCCCCCATCGATGGATACGAGTACAAGGTGAGGAGGGAGGGGAAGGGAGGGAGACCCCGTCACTCTCAGCTGTGGCTTTCCTCCGCCACTCCCGACAGCATCGCCTACGAGAGGGAGACTGCCATGACTCGCACTGGACTCAAGCCCAATGCCAAGTACTCCTTCAAGGTCAGTCCCCACCTCCCCCTCCAATCCCCTTCACCATCCCTTCTCCAGGTCCGTTCTCGTTCTGGCAACGGCCACTCGGCGTGGTCTCCCGTCTCTTCGTTCGAGACGGAATCGACGTCGATCAACGGTGAGTCCCTCGATTGCCTCTTCGATAGTGTTGGCAGCTCGGCTTGGCATGGTGCATGGTCCTTCCCTCACTAACTCCCCCCACTCACGTCTCCCCCGACAGGAGAAGAGTCGCATCGGCGGTGCCTCTCCCTCCCTTCACCCCCTCTAACATCCCACCAGATTCCCTCAACATCTTCCGTCTCCGTCTGATCCTCCGCCCTCCCGATGCCTTCCTCGCCTGGACTCCTCTCCTTCCTCCCTCTGCCATTTCTCTCTTCAAGTAGGCTCGTCGTCCCCGTCCTCTTCCCTCCTCAGGGTGGGAGTGAAGGAGACTACCTCTCCCTCGTGGTCTCTCCACTTCGGTCCTCCCTCCACCTTCCCCTGCCCTCCATCCGTGGCCTCCTTGGACGAGTTCTGCCTCCGCCTCCCCCGTCCTCGTCTCCGCGTTGACTTCGTCGCTCGGGTACTCGATGGGGGCTTCCACTAACCCACTCACCAGGTCTCCTACAACACAACTAACGGGGAGTGGAGAGACGGGCGATCGAGCCTCTACTTCCAACTGATGGAATGGGGTAGGAGGGGAGAAGAAGGGAGGGAGGGACTCCACTGCAGCATCTCCATCCCAGTCTGCCAATGGAGGACTCGCCCTCGTCCATCCCTCCATCACCCAGCAGGGAACGACCACTCTCGTGCACTGGGGAGTACAGGGAGACGCATCCAAGGTCTACTCCTTCCAGGTATCCTCCCCCTCCCTCCCCCTCCATCCACCTCCCCCCTCGCAGGTCGAACTGCGCAAGGAAGGAGACACTGAATGGGAGAAGAAGGGAACAGCCGTCAGGAGCGAGCCTTCCCAGATCCACTACAGGTGCCTCTCCTTCCCCTTCCCTCCTCTACTCTTCCTTCTCCTCCAGGGAGACCCTCGGTGCCCTTCCTCCCTCTCCCCTCTACTACGTCCGTGTCCGTGCCCTCGACTCCTCCCTCACCCCCATCGCCACTTCCTCCACTGAGAGCTTCTCGGTCAAGTGCACGAGTGAGTCTCCCCTTCCCCTCTCCCTCCTCTCCTCCTCCCTCCAGCCCCCCTCGCCCCTTCCAACGTGAGGGTGGACCGTGTCTCCTCTGACGTCGTTCGTGTTTCGTGGGCGGCGGCCGACCAGGACCCTGCCTGCCAGTCCTTCTTCTCCATCACGGGGAACGTCGACGGCCACTCCATCGACAAGAGAGTCCCTGGCTTCGAGAGGTGAGTCCCCCTCGGAGGGGAGGGGAGGGGAGGGAAAGGAGTGCAGGAGTGTCGAACTCGATGGAGACGGTACTGACTACAACGTGGAAGTGAGGATGACGAACATCGGAGGGAGCGGTCCCTCCTCTGGCCACACGACTCTCCATGGCAATGAACGACAGTGTAAGGGGAGGGGAAGATCCACTCGTGTACAGCACTGTCGATGGAGGGAAGGGGCACAGTCTCTGTCTCAGTGGAGGGAGTCACGGTCCCTGTCTGGGAGGGGAGGGGAAGGGGCGTCGATGGCACGGGTGGCACAGTGGCGGAATGATCACGTCCCCCGTCCTCTTTCAGTCAGACTCAAGCGATCGACGTGCGATCCCCGCACTGACTTCTGGTGCAAGGCAGAAGGATTCCGAGTGGAGGCGAGGACGGCCTCCGATGGTTGGTGCCCGTGCATGGACACTCACTCCCCCCTGCCTGTCCCCCCGCCTCCTGCACTCACTGCATGGACTCTCTGAGCGAGGAACAGAAAAGAAAATGATAACCAGCGAGTAGTTTAGATAGACCGTATCCTAACACGCGTAACTTTGTGACCTGTGTATCCCATACTGACAACTGACAACAATCTTCGGTTGGTAGAGTAACAGTTCTAATCCTCGTTCCTCCTCCTTCCTTTCTCATCCTTCGTTTTCAGCCCGAGTATCGACTCCCCGAGTGTCCATTCGCAATGGAGATCTGGTGGTGGAGTGGAAGAGTGAGGGAGATGGACGGTGAGGGGAATGGAGGAAGAAAGGGAAGAGGCTTCTCCTCTGCAGTGACGTCTTCGGCTACCGTGTCCAGTACCGCAGTGGCGCTACGTGGATTCCGTACGGCCAGCTCGTT
Organism: Levipalatum texanum; assembly: GCA_014805385.1. Lineage (NCBI taxonomy): Eukaryota > Metazoa > Nematoda > Chromadorea > Rhabditida > Diplogasteridae > Levipalatum > Levipalatum texanum. The sequence continues at coordinate 6,094 of JACMIG010001313.1, forward strand.
CCCTTCGTCAGGGAAGACACCGACTACTCCCAGACACTCACGGGTCTCGCACGCGGCAGCAACTACTTTGTCCATGTCCAGGTACTACTTCTTCTCCCTTCCTCCTCCCTCAACCCTCCCTCCAGGTGCTCGATCGCAACTCGTACCTCATGTACACGTCGCCCGAGGCCTCAGCAGTCTCATCGTGCTCGGGTGAGCCTCCTTCTCCTCCCCCTCCCCTCACTCCCTCCTTCAGCTCCTTCCCACGCCCCCAGCCAACTCGTCGCGGAGGCCCCCGATGCCTCCCACGTCCGAGTGACGTGGGCAGCGCCTCCCCAGTCCTCCTGGGGCTGCGCCGACATCGAGTACGAGATCCAGGTCGAGGAGCCACGAGGAGTCGCCCCCGTTCGAGTACGAGGAGGAGCCACCAACCACGTATTCGAGGCCCATCCAGGACAGCCGTGGAGACTCAGGTACTCATCCATCCCCTTCTCCCCCTCCACTCACTTCCCTCAGACTGCGCACCTCCAACACCGGCGGCCAGTCTGCATGGACTGCCCCCGTATCTACGAAGACTTCCGCCACGGGCGAAGCCATCGTCGGCCCTACCGTATCCATCCCTCCCTCTTCCAGTCTACGATTGTCTCTTCAGTTGTCCTACCGCCAGGGAGTTCCCCAGATATCGTGGCAAGCTCGAGAGACTCACGATGATCTCATCGAGCGATTCGAGTTGGAGTGGAGGGCAGAGGGAGAGGAGAGGTGGAGACAGCACACCGGCCAGGTAGTCCCCTCTCCATCCTCCTCCCACTCCTCACTCCTTGCAGCTCCCTTACCTTGGCTACCAGCGCCCCTACACCATGGCCCTCGACGGCCTCCCCAAGGGCAACAACTACCTCGTCAGGATTATCGCCAAGGTATCGAGATTCCCTCCATCCTCTCCTTCCTCTCCTCATAGGACCACAACCGCGCGACGGCCTTCGTCTCCCCCTCCATCACAGTCCATGCTCAACAGCAATGTACTCCCCCCAGGAGGGCCCCCACCAACCTCCAAGTCTCCCCTCTCGGGCCAACGCAGATGAAGCTGACGTGGGCGGTGAGTGCCCTCTTCCCCTCCCCCCTCATCTCCTCCTCTGCAGCCCCTGGCGGAGTCTGAGTGGAACTGCGACCGTCTGTGGTACCTCGTCAAGTACACGACTCCCCGTAACTCGGGCACTCGAAATATGACTGGGGGAGAGAACTCGGTCGTATTCGACTCCGATCCCTACACCAAGTGGACATTCGAAGTGCAGGCTGCCAATCCTGCCGGAGTATCTCAGTTCAGTCGAGCAGCCAGTTCACAGACACAGGTGGGAGTCCTCCTCCCTCTCCATCCACTCCTCCTCCCCTCAGGATGCCCCTCCCGGCCCCATCTCCAATCTCCGAATCGCCGCCATTGGACCCGATTCCCTTCAGCTCAGTTGGACTCCTCCCGCCCTTCCCAATGGAAGAGTCGAGAGCTACGAGATCACCTACCAACAGACGAGCAGGGGAATGTGCGAGGATGTCAGGGACCAGCCAGTGACACTCACTGCCGACAGAACATCATTCGTCCTCACGGGACTCCAGCCTCACTCCCGATACAGGTACTCCTTCCCCTCCCCCTTCCCCCTCCCCCCTCATCCCCTTCCCCTCCAGAGTGGGCGTGGCCGCCAAGACGACTCTGACGGGAGAGCGAGTGGCTCAGGAGGCACAGACCGAGCAGTCGGTGCCATCGGCAGCGCCCATCCACATCCGAGGTGCCTCCCCCGCCCCCTCCCCTTCCCCTCCTTTCCCTTCAGTGGACGCCTTGGCAGAGGAGGCGCAGGCCGCGTGGCAGGCCCCTCCCTGCATTCAGACCAATGGAGAAGTCACCGAATACGAGTACGAGGCCACGCCCCTCGACAGACGATTCCCCCCTGTATCCAACACTGTGAGAGGAGCAACGAGGACTCGTCTCCCCGCCCTCCAGCCAGGGACGCCCTACAACTTCAAGGTTCCTCCCCTCCTCCCTTCCCCCTCTCATCCCCCCCTCCAGATCCGTGCCTTCACTTCTCGTGGACCGGGACCGTGGTCGGCGGAGGTTCGATTCCAGACTGCGGCATCCTCTGCCAATGCGGCCCCTCCCCTCGTCAAGGTGTCTCCTCCCCCTCGTCCCTCTCTCACCTCCCCCTCCAGGTGGTGGGTACGGGCGCAGACTCGGCCCATCTCCTATGGCACTCTCCCCCCACGGGGACTCCCGACGACTACGACAAGTTCAAGTGTCGATACGGAGTCTCTGGGCAGCAGCAGAGGGAGGAACGAGTCTTCCCCGCCCAGTCGCCCTGTAGCCAGGAACTTCTGAGGAGGCAGCAGATTCCTCCGCCCCCTCCAGGCAGCAGGACTCACTGTGGACGCATCGACAGACTGCAGCAGAACCAGACATACGACTTCCAGGTGGGAGAAGACAGAGGGGAGACAGACTAAGGGCCCATTGAAGGTCTCTGCCTGCCGCCGCCGTGGTCCCTGCTCTCCCTACTCGCAGCCCGATCGTTCCCGCATCACGGAAGGCCCCGTCGGAATCGAGACTCTCACCAAGATCTCGAGCACTGACAAGTCCCTCTACGTCGCGTGGACTGTTCGCCCTGACGATGCCTCGAGAGTAACGGCATTCAAGCTGAGCATCGCCCCTCAGGTGGGAAGGGAGAGGAAGAGAGGAGAGAGGAGGGAGTTCAGGACGGAAGGGGGCAGCCACTCACCTTCAGCCTCGACAGGAACACGTACAGATACAGGATTGACAATCTCAACCCGCAGACCAACTACAATGTCACCGCGCAGGCAGCGACGGATAAGGAGTGGTGTGGAGTGAGTGACCCCCTCCCCCTCCCTCCACTCCTCCCCTCAGGGAACGACGACGATCATGGCGACAGACGCGGAGTTCGTGACTGCCCTCTCATCCGCCCCTCGAGTCATCGCCGAGCAGCCGACTTCCGTCTCCATCGAATGGGACAACCACAACAGGAACGCGGGCTTCTTCATCGTCGAGTATCGACTGGACAACGGCGTGTGGCAGAAGCACCCGAGAACTGTTCCTGCAAGGCCGGGACAGGTCACATACAACACCGACGTCGACGGCCTCCCCACCAACTCCGTCGTCGACCTGAGAGTCATCGTCGTCTCCAACCGCCAAGACCAGTCCCCTCCCTCCCCAGAGGCAAGGGCGAGGACCAAGTGCGCCCCACCTGCTACTCCCCCACAGGGAATACGGTAAGGAAAGAGAAGGGAGGGAAGGGAGGACCTCCTCCAGAGTCGACTCCCCGTCTCCCTCCGAGGTCCGTGTCTCATGGGCGAGGCCTGCCAAGGACTCGTGGATGTGTGATCAACTCAACATCGAGATTGCCTACAAGGTGAGAGGAAGAGAAGAGAAGGGGAAGAAGAGAGGGATGCAGGTCGGAAACCAGCCAGAGAAGGTCGTTCCCGTACCTGGAGAAGTCACTGACTACACCTTCCCTGCTGAGCCGAACCAGCGATGGGTGAGGAGAGAGGGGAGGGAGATGAATACGAAACACTCGCAGGTCATCAAACTTCGGGCGACGAACCAGATGGGAGCTTCTCCCTACTCCCCCGAGTACACGATCACCACTCGACAGGGATCTCCCGGTCCCGTTCGCGACCTTCGAGTCAAACCTCTCGGGCCGAATGAGGTGGGAGGAGAGGGGAAGGGAGGCAGAGGGAGGTCGTCTGCAGGTGCGAGTCTCGTGGCAGACACCCGCAGAGCAGAGAGGAAACATCGTCGGCTACGACGTCTCCTACAGGCTAAAGGTTACTCCCCTCGAAGGGACTCCTCCCATTTCCCTCTTCAGCATCGCCTCGCCTGCCCTGAAGAGGAGCCTCGCGACGTCTCCAGGGACTTCGTCACCGTCTACAACCTCAAGGACCTCCACTACACTCTCACTGGACTGCTCCCCTACTCTCTCTACGAGGTTCCCTTCCCTTCCTCTCCCCTTCACTCTCCCACTCTCCAGGTCAAAGTTCGTGCCCGTACGACGGAGCTCGGCCCTGAGGAGACGAAGGAAGTGGCGACAGAGCAGCAGTCGCCCTCCGCCCCTCCCATCAACCTCCAACTAACCTATGCCCTCGAGCGCTCTCTCTCCTTCCAATGGGAGCCCGTGGAGTGCAGTCAGAGACACGGGCAAATCACCAACTACGAATACGAGATCATCGGCCAGGACGACTGGGCCAAGCTGGAGAGGCAGATAGCCAACACTTCCGACACCAAGGTCCTCATCGATGGACTCACCCCGTACACCAAGTACATCATGAGGATAAAGGTGAGAGGAGGGAGGGGAAGGGTGGCAAGGAGAGGCACAGGCGTACAACTCAATCGGTGGAGGGCCCAACACCGAGAACCTCGACGTGAGGACGGCAGCTGCCAAGGAGCCCCTGCCCCCTCAGGACCTCGTCGTCGCTCAGGAGGGAACTGACTTCTTCATGGTGAATCCTCCCCCTTGACAACAGGGACAAGTCCCTCCCTCAGGTCTCGTGGCTCCCTCCCTACCCTCCCTATGGACCTCACTCCCACTACAAACTCCGATACCAACTCATGGGCACGGATGGATGGTCTGACAGGGAACACGGAGTGAAGGATCCCCTCCTCGCCTGTCCCGGAGAGTCTCCGAGGTTCTGCTACAACGTCACGGAGCTCGAGCCAGGGAAGCAGTTCCGAGTGCAGGTGGGAAAGAAGAAGAGAAGGGAAGGAGAGGGGCCATCCAGGTGTCGTGCAAGATCGAAGGAGGCAACTACGGCCCGTGGAGCAGCATCGTCGTGGCCAACACCCTCCAGGTACCCTCCCCCTCTCCCCCCTCCACCTCCTCCTCTTCCTTCAGGTGCTCCCCGATGCTCCTCGTGCCATCGAGCTCATCGAGCGCACTGAGCACTCCCTCCACATCCGCTGGCTTCCTCCTCTCGACCCTCAGAACCTGATAACTGTCTATCGTCTCACCATCGTCGCTCTCGACGCCGCCGCCGACGACAAGAGGACGAACCTCGTCGACCACCCCAAGAACACCCACATCTTCGAGAACCTCCAGCCAGAGACGAGATACAACATCAGCATCTCAGCTGGTACCAAGAGAGGATTCGGACCCGAGATCTGGACGATCTACTCTACGGATCTGTTCAAGGTAAGAGGAGGGGAAATGGAGAGGGAGGAAGGCCTTGGTCTAGGTCCCGATCGTCTTCGCTGGCCCGAACGTCACTCCCGACGGTCCCCACGCCCTCGACGTCCAATGGAATGCAGTGGCCGATCCGAGGAACAGAGTCAAGGGATACATCATCGAGATTAGGAACTCCGAGACCGGATCGTGGCAGGAAATGGGAGGAATCACCCCTCATGAAGAGTCCAAGTCCAAGTACAACCACTCCCTCCCCTCCCCACTTCATCCGTGTACTTGAGGTTCGAGCAGAAGATCACTGGCCTCGACCCCGACACTCTCTACTTCGTTCGTATCAAGGTCGTCGATCGATCTGGCCGAACCTCTGGACCGTCTCCCGAAGCCCAAGGAAGGACCGGATGCGCTGGTTCGACCCCCGGGGGGGGGGGGGGGGGGGGGGGGGGGGGGGGGGGGGGGGGGGGGGGGGG
>JACMIG010001314.1:3000-21325 GCA_014805385.1 Levipalatum texanum
CCTGTGATCTCTCTCCACTGTTCTCTCGTTTCTCTAACCGCCAGACAACGAGAGAACAGTGGAGAGAGATCGCAGGGCGATGAGCGTGCAGTCCGGAACGTTTATTCCGCCGAGAATATTTGAGTGAAACTGGATGCATTTCTTGGTTTCGTAATAACCAAAAGGTTTCACACGATCCATAATCATTCCAGGTGCTCTTTGAGCTGTCGCCACCGGACTGCAGTAATAATATGATTTTGACCGAATACCTCGAACATCCCGGATACATCCTGAAGGTAGCGTTGATTTTTGGTACAATAATCAATTCCTACATTATTTAAATTATTTCTTGCGAACCTCGACCTGGAGGCAGTCATTTTTTCTTACATTAGATTAAAATGAAGGTGAAATTATTGGAAATTGATCACGTGAAATTTGCAGGGCATGAATTTGCTCATCGTCTACTCGTTGGATCTGGAGACTAAGGAACTCAAGTCGAAGCATTTGTCTCCGACTTTTCCTCGAGATGTCCATTCCTGCACGGCGGCCAGCAGTGTTCAGGTATTATTAACGTTCAAAGGATTTCTAAATAATCGTTCCGCTCGAGACAGCCTCAAATATTGGCTAGCACCACAGAACTTGTAAATCGTTCCGCGCGCACACTATCGTTAGCGGCTCCGACCTGTGAACTAGACAATTGGGCCGCATCGAGTTCGCTCGGACACGCTTCTATCAACCGTGTCGAAGCGAACTCGATGCTGTCCAATTGTCTAGTTCACAGGTAGGAGCCGCTAACGGCATTGTGGGCGCGGAGCGATTTATAAGTTCTGTGGTGCTAGCCAATACCTCAGCTCCTGTATGGAAAAAAAATGAAAAAGTTTTTAGCTCGACCATGGCCGTCTCCACTTCTCCGAGCCGGGCGGCTCCCTCTCCTACGACATTGCCACGGATTCATTCCATCACTGCCAGGTAATAAGATACTGCAAGTGAAAGAATTGGTTATCAGCAAGTTCTTGGCGCGATGCCAATCTACACGGGAATCCCGCAATTAGATTGGCGTGATGTCAAGAAGTACCTGACATCTCATATTTTATTAAATATCTCTCATCAGGTCCTCGATGGGCGCTCGCACCAGGTGATCTCGTCGTCGAGGTCGGGAGTGGTCGGGATTGCCTTGTCTCCCTCTTCCCCCAATCCCTTCTCGCCCATCTTCTCCTCCTCCTCGCCCCCTTCGCTTTCCTTCTTCCGAGGCTGTATCAATACCGTGCCATCGCTACGGGCCATGGCGCAATCGGCAGTCGTCCAGAGGCTGAAGGAGAACTTCGAGGGACTCGACGTCGCCCCAGCCGAGGGACTCCTAAGGAGGCTTGTTGCCACTGATTCCGTTGTACAAAGATGCTGTGAATAAAGTTTTCTTGTATTCTGATGGGACTACATACATATGTTTGCATTTTGTAAAGAACTCTTGAGCATTTTTGCAAGGTGGTGGGGAGATCGGACATTGATAGTTTGGCGGAGACTTTGAGAACGTTGGGCCTGCGCTACATGTCTTCTTCCGCGATAATGGTTTGGAAAAATTGTTTCCGAAACTACATTGATTACGACAGCGTTAGTATGTAGTCCGTCCCCAGCTCAAACTAGAGCTAAACGGTAGGTTCGTGATAAATGTTTGCGCCAGGCTCAACAATACCTTGTCCGGCGCACAATAAACGGTTCTGAGGTGCAGAGTAGGAGGAGGAACAGTTGTGAGATAGGTACTTTCTCCTCCTTTCTGCCAGATATCACTTATCGGATCTAGTGGATACCATCGGCCATCTCCAAGAGTACTCCCATCGACTCTACTGATCCCCCAGATGCTAATCCTCGCAGTGCACTTGGCCACTGCCTTCTTCGCCGTTTACGCTGCTCCTATTTCTAAGCGAAGTCTGGAGCTTGAGGGAACCTCGGTAGGTCTCATGCATTCCCAATTCACTCGAAGAAATCTTCTACAAGTATGTAATCATGAGAATCTTTTTCTTCCTCCTCCTACATAGTTAGAAAAGACACTTCACCGCGTCAAAGCAAAAAAGTTATGAATAATAAGAATTCTATTCTGGTCGACCCCTCAATTCCCGCATCAAGCACCACAACGTTGTGCTCGAGGTTCGCCGAAATCTAGCCATCGTGAAAGTCATCATGTCTTATTGTACAATCCACTTGCAGCCCTTCGTCCTCTCTGAATACACGCGTCTCTTCGACACTCTCAGTGCCATCGTCCAGAACGAGTACAGTGGACAGCCGATATCACATGCTGTAAGGTTATTGATCGATATCGACTGATCGACCTTTCAGGACGAAGATTCTGGGCTCTTCGAAGAAGCTGCCAATAACACAGCGATTTCTCCTATAGCTGCGCTGAACAGAAATGCCTCGAGGTGGGTTGACAGGCGGCGGGATTCGAACCCGCGACTCTATTTTTAGTATTCCGTTACTTTACCAATGAGCCATCCCGCAGGAACCACATGCTCTTCCAAGGCGACATGAGGATCCCGCTATCGACTCTGCGAGACATCGTGGATGAGCTGATGGAGGGCGAAGCTAGTGGGGAGCTGCTACCGATGGAAGAGTCAAGTGGAGAGGAAGAAGAGAGAGAAGCTGTGTTCGAGGAAGGTTCAGCCCTCGAGGGATCAGGAGGCGAAAGCGATGCTTCAGATCGTGTTGTTCGGGTATGGATCAGAAAGTATTAGTTCTTTTTACGGCTACCTTTTGAAGAGATCTCGCCGCCAAGCGATACGCGGCTCCGATACACTGTGGGATGATGGAGTTCCCTACGCCTTTCATCCGTTTCTAAGTGACAATTATATCTGATACGATAAAAATCATGATTCCAGGCCAAAATGCCAAGGACCTCGTCATGGACGCCATTGGATTCTGGGAGCGCGAGACGTGCATCAACTTCCGGCCCAAAACCAATGAATCGGTCTGTGGCGTACTGAACAGCCCATGCACGAAAATTTGTGCCGATAGTTGCAGCCATGAGTATGAGTAGTAATTCTAGAAACATCGGTTCTATGACTCATAGACTATGAGCGCCGTTTTGCCGGCAGTTTGCCATTTGTGAGTTCCGCAGATACGTAGCTGTATTAATGTGCCTCCCTCAAAGTGTGCACTACAGTAGATACGGACTTTTCGCAAAGTGTCGAAATATTTCCAATACTTCCGTGTTAGAAGGGATAAACATTGAAATTCAGGTCTACCTCTACTTCCTGGCCGCTGACGGTTGCTGGAGTACCGTAGGGAGAGACGATCTGCAAGGACAGCAGTGGCTCAGCATCGCTCCCGGATGCGAGGAGGTAATCGATATATCGATGGGGGTCCAAAATCAATAAGTCGAAAATGTTTTAGTACGGCATCGTGACCCACGAAATCGGGCATGCCCTCGGCCTCTTCCACGAGCAGAGTCGATTCGATCGCGATGATTTCGTCGATCTCGACATCGCCAAGGTCCAGATGGGGTACACCTTCCAGTTCAGCAAGGTTTTTAATCATTTATGTTTTTACAATTCAAAATAATCTATGGTTTGGTGGGGGCAGGGCAGGTTCACCAGATTCAAGAACATTGTTGTACAGGTTTTGTGAAAGCGATAAGCACTCACTAGAGTTGTCGAAACGGATAGTTCAGGCCAGTCTAGAATTACGGATATCCGAACTAAAAAAACTATCCGCATCTGACCGTCTGGATATCCGCGGATATCCAGGTAGTCAGATGCGGATAGTTCCCATCGACTGCGGATATCCGCAATTCTAGACTGACCTGAACTATCCGTTTCGACAACCCTAGCACCCACCCATGCATCCAAGCAGTTATGCACCGCCAACTACGCATTTTATTAGTAAGTAAATATTAGGTTGAGTCACATATTGTGAGACAGCTTTCTATTTTGTTTCTGAGCTCAACTGTCCATTTCGTGGGTAGGTGCGATGGTAAGTGGCCTGTGTGAGTGGTTTTACACACTTAGTCTATTCACCGCTTACCATCGTACCTACCCACGAAATGGGCAGTTTAGCGCAGAAACAAAATAGACATCCGTCTCAAAATATATGACTCAACCTAATACATACACAAGACAACAAACAAATTTGAAGGTGCCCGCCACGCAAATGACAACCCATGGTCTTCCCTACGACGTCGGGTCCATCATGCACTACGCGCCGAACGAGTCAGTGGACCACAAACGATCACATATTCTGTGAACTTCAGATTCTCGACCTTCGCCTTCCTACCGGCGCTGAAGTCCAAGGATCCGTACCTCCAGGCAACAATGGGACAGCTCGGAGGACCTTCCTTCGTCGACGTTTCCATTCTCAATCGACACTACGCCTGTAGAAGTGAGAATATTTGTAGTACTTCATTTTTCATCGGATAATCTTCAGTGCGATGCCGCGTCAAGATTCGCTGCTCCAACTACGGCTATCAGGATCCGCGGGATTGCTCGCGATGCAAGTAGGCATATATTACGATTGTCAAATAGGACAAGACTATGCCTCCAATGGAATTAGCGTTTTGAAAATTTTTCAATTTATGCAGATGCCCATCGGGCTTCGGTGGTCCTGACTGCCGCAGCATCCAGTCGCCTTCCATTGCAAGATGTGGAGGCGAGCTTCATGCCACGACCGGGATGAGGCAGCTCAAGATTAAAATAAAAGAGAACAAGCTACGCACCGTCGAACGCTCCTGCATCTACCATATTGTGGTTGGTGCACAGTTCTAATTGCTCTTTAAAAGTGTAATGCATTACAGGCACCGCTCAACTCGGAGAGGATCGAAGTAACGATCAAAGAGCTACGGACGACCTGCATGTACGGATGCTGGAAGGAAGGCATGGAGCTGAAGACCGTCAAGGATCCTAGGCCGGTTGGATACAGGTTAATAATTAATTTATAGGCCAATCGGTAAACTGAGGAATATGTATATCGATAGCAAAGATAAAGATATGCCAGTCTGTTGATTTTGGTCTCATGGTCAGGTTCTGCTGCAAAGAACAAGTGGGTGCGAGCGTCTTCTCGGAGCGTCGTCGCGTCCCCGTCATGGTGTATTCGCGCGGGTCTGAAAGCAGCGTCATCGTCAACTACAGATATGGTAGAGGATAGAATTTTGATGGGTCCGTTAAACAGCCGTGACATGTTGTGATTAATGGTGGTAAAGGCGATTAGCCCTCCAGTCAATGAGGCGCTGCATAAAATCTATTCCTGCCCCATTTTTTGTATTTGCAGTGCCTTCTGGTACTACGACACCACCTCCAACGACGACAACTTTCGCCATACCGACGTTCCCTCCTCCGCTCAGCCTGCAGGCCTTCCTCGACCTCTTCAAGATCAAGACCCCATCTAGCTTCGCCGAACCACGGAGGAACAAGCGAAACCTGCTCGCAACATTTGTAGAAAACGATGATTTCGTCGTTTCAGACAATGATGTTATGTGATTATAAACGGAGGAGTGTCAGGGGTTGTTGGGGCAATGGCGAGGTGATAGATAGCGCCCAGGTCTTCGAGGAGAAATAAGCGGATTTGCCGTCTCCCCGCGCAAATTGTCGAGAACGCAAGAGGCGCGTAAGGTTTCGAAAAGCCAAGCTACAAAGCGATACATTCTTTGTGGCTAACCGAGTTCGGCGTACGATGACCGCCGATAATCCGACTAGGCCCTCTATGCGCCGTCATTCATTTTCGCATCATTGGCTTCGAATGCGCCTCATCCATTACTTCTTGACATTTTGGCTGACCTTCACTGTTCTCTCTACAGGTGCACCGTACTTTCTAATCTTATTAGCCTATGTGTTTTCAAGCCCACAAACAAAATTACTGCGAGTGCCAGTCGAATTCAATCTGGCTTGATGTCGTCTTTCTTATTGACAATTCAGCTCATGTACTGCCGCAAGCTTTTGATGAAGTAAGTCGGAATCGGGAAAAAATCTCACAAAATTGAATTTAGATAGTTTCTACAGCGAAATTAGTTCTAGAAGAACTAACGCTTGGCACTGGTCAATTTCAAACACGGTAGGGAATTATTCTCATTCGTTTTAATAATCATGTTCTCTAATTCAGAGCTGCCATAATTTCATACGCTGACACAGCGAAAATCCTCTACAGTTTTGAGGTGATCGAATGAAGAAATTTTGGAAATCGATAATCCTTACAGGAACTTCTCGATGCGAACATCCACGATGTTGTGATTCCGCATAGCGGTGATGACGAAAATACGGATCTTGAACAGTTAGATAATTCTTCAATCGAAAACTTTGTTAATTTCAGAGCACTTATTCTTGCGAAAGACCTGCTCTTCATGAATCGACGCAATGAATATACGAAAAGGGTCGTCTACATTCTGGATGCGACGTAATCTTGTGCAAAAACAAATATGAAACCTTTATTTCGTCAGACTCGTTTCCTACGGCGCGAAAGAGGTGGCTGCTCGGCTGAAAATGGACGGCGTTATCGTAGCGGCGACGGGTGAGTCAATGCACCGTGTAAACAACGAGGAAATTCAGCGCATTCCAAGTACACGCGAGCTTCGGACCTCATTCAAATAGCATCGCCCGGCTTTGCCATGGAAGGCCACCAAATGAGGCCGAATTGGATTTACCAAGGATTATGCGATGGTAAGAACTCAAAAAGAATGAACAAAATAACACAACAACTCAACGAAATATTCCAAAAAAGCAAATAAGGATTTGGTGCGCGAAGTGCCAGCGACGTTTGTTTACACCATGCTATTTCACGGATGTAGACATCGTTTTGCAGCCAACTGCTTCTGTCCCCAAGGGTACTTTGCTAATCACCTCGACCATCCACGCCGAATTCCAACAGGTTTCAAAAGTGCATCACACCTTTCTCAAGTGTACTTTTGAAGGAGGCTGCTTCGAATTTGTTAACCTCCCCGCTGTTTATCGGTCAGCTAAAGTGTCGTGCCGAAAAAAAGGTGGAGCTATCGCGAGCCCTCACAATATTGCTGACGAGATCTTCATGCATCAAAGTAAAGAACAGACAAATATAAAATACAGTAGGACAATGATTCAGGATTTAGCGCTACCGGCAGACCGCATTGGATCGGCCTAGAATTCAACGGTACCCAGTGGATTTTCGCCGACAATGTGAGCGAAGTACTTGTGAACTTCAGTATCGATCATTTGCAGTCGACTGAATCGTATGTAAACTGGGCTCCTGGCGAGCCGAATCTGGCCAATGGTCGTTGCGCATTTGCTCGAGAACAAGAAGGATCATGGTGAGCAGCCGATCGAGAATGTCCAGGCCTCAGCGGGGTCCAGAAATGCAGCGAAACTAAAGGTACACCACGGATTGCCAGAGCATCGCGACGAGCTTCTTCGACTACGCTTGCGAGCATCGACCGTACGACTCCACCTACGACGGGCATTCAATCGGGGTCGTGCCCACTGGTATGGTAACAAACTAAAGAGCGGCGAACTGCGTAGAATATAGGAAACAGTTCCATATCCAGGTATTGTTCCAAACTGAATACGAAATGGAATCGCCGCTCTTGGTTGAACATCATTAGGGCCCTTTCGGAAGAAATTACTACATGTTCCAGCACCCATTCGAACCACCACCACCACGATACGAACAACGATGCAGAGTACAACTATAGACGATATTTCAACGACTCAACCGACAACGCTGATCATTGAGAGCCTTTCGACCACAACCTCCGCAACATCCTCGACGTCCACCCAATCGACAACAACAATCCCTCCTGTTCCGAACGACAAAAACAACAGGTCAGCTCGAATCATTGAGATAAAATAAAATCTATTCCAGCCTCGTTATCTGGCTGTGGGTCGCCATTGTGGCCACTATAATTGGTGCGGCTTGCGGTGCTCTGTTCTGGTTCACGCGGCAATCAAACAAAATGCCTAAAGACATCGAGTGCAGCATTCAAGGAAACTTGAAACTCGACAACTATGATTATCCGATGATTTCACAAACGTAAGTCACAAAATAATATAACAAAAATCCAAAATTACAGAAGTGATAGATGGGAGATGGACCGGCGAAAGATGAAAATTTACTATGGGCTCCAGCTTGGAAAGGGAGCCTTCGGAAATGTTTATGCGGGTAAAAAGTTTTGAGCGAATTCTAATCACCGGTCGGAATTCCACAGATGCGCATGTTAACCTGATTGATTGATTTTTAGGTTATCTGAACCCTCCGTCGAGATGGAGCAAAGCTCCCACTTCGAATCTGGTAGCGATGAAACCATTGCCTGGTTTGTGGTGATCTCACTCATGTTTCATCCTTCTTCTATTATAGAAACATCTGACTCCGCTACTCGGCTTAGCTTCCTACTTGAAATAAGTGCAATGAAAGCGCTGTCGGGCCATGAAAATATTGGTTAGCATTTATATTTTATTCATTTTGCTTTCATTATTTTGAACATTTTAGTTTCGCTTGTGGCATGTTCCACCAAGCGCGATTTGCTGATAGCAATGGAGTTCTGTAAAAGCGGGGACCTGCTGACATTCCTTACCAAAAGGTTTTCTGTTACTTAGGGCAAGCTAAATTTGTTCCTATTCAGGAAGGAGTTGCTCCAAAATGGGTATTCCTACATCGAAGATGGCGAGAGATTAAAATTAAGAGAATTGCTTCAATTTTGCAGAGAAATCGCAAATGGGCTGGTAATTTCGTGATCGTTTTCATTTTCACCGATTATTGCAGGAATATATTCATAGCCGCGACTTTGTTCACCGTGACATTGCTGCACGAAATATTCTCATCGATGAAAGGAAGACGTGCAAAATTGGCGATTTCGGATTGTGTAGAACATTGAAGCAACCCAAGTTTTCGTACTCGGTATTTTGCCCTTTTATAATAATGACTTGAGACATTTTCAGCTTAATAAGAAACTTCCTATGAAATGGATGCCTCCAGAGGCAATTGAAATGCAATCTTTTTCGTTCCGAAGTGATGTGTAAGCAGAAAAAATTACACAGTCAAACAATCATCTCCATTTTAGTTGGTCTTACGGCGTGCTGTTATCAGAAATATTTTCGCTGGGATCGACGCCTTATGAAAATTGGCCTGAAGACGAAGTTTGAGGCTTCTTCATTGGTTGCATACTAGTTCCTTGCAGATTTTAACGCGCTTAAAGTCGGGAAGTCGGCTGGAGCGGCCTCAGCATTCGCCAGATAGCATGTAAGTAATCGCTCATTGATGAACATCGCTTGCATGAATTGAGAGCAACGCATTTTCAATCTCGAAAAATGGCGGGAAAATTCGCGAATGATTTCAGTTACGAGATAATGACGGAGTCGTGCTGGCGCGAAGACCCTTATGATCGACAACAAATGGCGGCCGTCAAGGATCGCCTCGATTGTATTATCCATGATACTGAGGACTCAATTTGTATTGAAATTCCGATACCGTGGGATCCCGATTATGAAAGACCGATTGAACGATAAAACTGAAACAATTTTATCACAGCAATCAAGACACTTTATTAACAGATCCCCGGAAGAAGGAGAGGGAGGTGGGTGAGGAGGGCCTGGGGTGACACAAGCTGGTCGAAAAAATTCCACCATCTCCGCATATCTCAAGAAGCCTCCTGTGCACCTGAAGAATGAATATCATTCACGTTCATTCTCGCCTTCTGGACATTCAAGGCCAATATCTGTTCTTCCTGCATTCAGTTTCATGCTCTCTTTTCAAAAGTGATCCGCTCAAGCGGCAATTTGCATTCATCCTTTGAGATACATGGTTGAGTGTGAACGTGTAGGAGTATCCAAAGTTGGCCGTGGGATCCAGCCGCTAAAGTTTGGCCGAGTCGCACAATCGGCGGAATTGACTATACGGAATGTATGCTTATCGCCTAACGATCTCTCTCCTCAGTTCTCTCGTTTCTCTAATCGCCAGAGATGCGAGAAAACTGTGGAGAGAGATCGTAGGACGATGAGCGTATTGTCCGGAACGTTCATTCCGCCGACAATGCCAACAGATGGGTCCGACACTACCCCCCAAATGACTTAACTAACCCTTCCGTTTTCGGTTTTGATGGCGTTTTGGAAGACGAGGTCGGCTCTTACGGGATCGACCATATCCGACATCGACATAGATACATGGAGCATCTTCGAAAAGTAAAACCGAGTCGAATTTCACTTTCCTCAACAAAGAGTTGGGCTGCATCGGAATGCACGTGGAGAATTGCGACGATCATGATGACAAATGACGGAATCTGCAAGGAGCGCAAGGAATAAAAGGGTGCATACGACCAGACTTCTTGGGTGGCTTTTGGTCCGCCTTCTTATAGGCTCCAAATTTTAGCACCGCATTATAACTCCCTTCTTACCCATTCCCGTTCTCGTGTCTTTTTGGGCACTATAAATATGAGAGGTTTCTCGCGCTCAGGTATCTTGCTCTTACTTTCCGTCGCACCAATAGTTTCAGGAACCGCGAATGGTCCCAGAAAAGCTCCCGTCAAGGGGCCAATCGCGATCGGGCACACAATTAACAATTACCTTCTTTCCTGATTCAATTGAGGTTTTCCGAATCGTGATGCAGTATGGTCGGTGATCGTGGGCTGCATAGGAGCCCTCATCTGCAACGACGAGAGAAATAAGGGAGAGCGGGAGAGTGAAGCGCTGGGAATGGGGACGAATGAGGTTCGGGGTTCGGAACTGGACTAAGCGCTCTTTTATTTAGGAGGATGGGAAAGGAGCGAAAGAGAGAGAAAAGAGAAGGAAGGTCGAGAAAAAAAGGCGGTGACCCATTAAAAGACGACAACCCGTGTTCGTAAATCTTAAAGAAGAGTTAGGAGGAAGATTGTGGGAATTGTGGGCAAAACACTTTGGTCTGAGTCTGGCCTGGGGTTTCCATAATGGTAGTAATCAGAGAAGTTGATCCTACTCCCGAAGGTAGGATGCTCGTTTCAATGTCTTCTTCCTAACCGCTGGACTTCCAGATGTGACCAGGTCTCGATATAGGATGCTCTCTGGGGATTCCACCCACACTTCCAGAGCCCCACGAACACCAACAGTTTCTACGTTGTTCTAACCAGCGGCAGACGGTCGTTGAAGTCTCCTGATGGCACGGGGAATAAGATGGGGAACAGGTTCAGTAGGCCATTCGTTAGAACGGAATTCTTCCGAGAATGAGCGTTCATTCCTTGGCTGGCATTTATTAGTTCTACATAAAACAAGTTTGAACAAAGGGATACCGCAAAATTTTTAGAATTCAACGTAAAACTAGGTTTTTTATAGTACCCGCTTAAAAACAATGTACAGCAATGCACCTCTTTATTCCACTTCGTAAAATAACAATGTCATGCGGGGATCAACAATCGTGGAGATATTATACGAAAATGAAATTCATGAGCCCCGAGAACTTTGCTCGTTTTCCAGAACGCATTTGCATAGTCCAGGCACGCAACGAGGGAAGCTTGAATCCAGGTCTGAAAAGGAAGATTCCTTCATATTCTCATCCAGCCACTCACCGGACACTCTCAACGATCATCCCCGTCCGTCCATTGCGGCACAGGATCGCTGGAGTCGCACTTTTCCTGTTCGTTCTCGATTTCCTCCTGTAAGAACAAACGGATTGCCGAGGAATAGGGGAGGAAGGGTTCATCTGTTTTTATGAAACCGATTGAGCACGTCATGACGTACTTCGTCCGGTGTTTCTTGAATCAGATGTTGAAGTAGTCGCAGACGGCTCGCACGGGACCAGCTCGATAGTCATTGTCGTGTTTTCCGAATTACGTTATGATGATCGTGGGCTGTTTAGGAGCCCTCATCTACAATGAAGAGCGAAATAAGGGAGAGGGGAGAGCGAAGTGCGGGGAATGGGACGAACGAGGTTGGGGGTTCGGAAGTACTGCGAGCGCTCAATGATTTAGGAGGATGGGAGAGGAGCGAGAGAGAGAAAGAGAGGAGGATTAAAATAGGACAAATTGCGATCGTAAAGGTTAAAAGTAATGGGGTTGCTCGAATCAAGGTGTTCCTCCTCACGTGGGAGAGGGTTCCTGATGATTTTTGTTACAGCCTCGATCCCTATGAATTGGCAATGCTAGAACAACAAATCAATATAAGAAGAAATACAACTTTATTATCATTATATATTAAAACTTCATTATTATTATTAATATTATTATTAAGAAAATTAATATTATTATTATAATAACAACAGAATATTATAATAACAACGGAAAGTCTCAGATTCCTTTCTAGTTGCTTCGCGCTGTCGATCAATGGCGGATGGTAAGATCAGCGCTCTCGATTCTCCAATGATCGCTTCCACTCCAGGCGGCAGCCTGTGAGGCATAGCCTGCAAAGTAACAATGATAATTGCAGTTCGAAACGACTCTAAATTTCATATAGCGGCGAATTCAGCGAGAGATAGTTGGGTTAAAACATTCCGTCCACCGATTAATAAATCAATTGGATTCTCAGTACATGATAATAATATTTTCAGAACACGTCTTTCAAAGTAAAATATTGCACCGTGGTTCCCGACAATAACTTTACAATGCATGTGTTGCTTGACTTACGATTTTTACGTAGATCGTCTGCGTCTCCCGGACCACTCCGGAATAAGCCCTTCCAGCCATTATGTCCTCTTCCCCCAGCCGGAGCCTCATTCCCCAAACGGAGGGCTCGGGGACGGCGACTTCAATGCGCTGCTTGTCCGCCCGCACCAGATTGTAGTGCTGCCAATGATTTCGTGTGGTTGGGATGTTTCGGATACTTACCGTGGATGAGAAAACGAAGAAGTCTCCACGGGGCGTGCCATCTCGAAGGAATGTCCCGCGGCGAAGACTTTCATGGGGCAAGTCTCTCTGTAGCTTTCAATCCGGCAAACTCGTTCCGCACTGTTGGATGTCTCCATTCTGAACAAGGAGTAAAATTGTAGAGGAAAAATGGCATGTACCTGGATGGCCGGTCCGTTGTTTTGAATAGCGGATAACTGAAGGAATGGAAGCCGAGAGAGTCGGTGCCTGGAGGGCCGGTGCGTTGTTGGGAGCTCCGTGGGATGGGGCGGGGGCGTGGTGGCTCATCTTGCTCTGCTTCTGAAATGCACACTTTGTTTCTGATTGCTTCTCCCCTTTCAAAAGAAATAAATAAAGTAAAGGGAAAGCTCACTTACAGTGTTCGAGGGCCCAGGCAGTATGGCCAACAGCCTTGGCGGCTTGCGGTTTGTGGGACAATGGGATCCCAGGCGGCGATTTTGGTGTCGTCGCCCAGGGATTTGATCAGTTTCACCTCATCCCTGAGGGTCTTGAACTGCTCCAGGCTCTGCGGTCCGAGCGTCAACGCCCGGTCACACAGGGCGTTGACGAGCGGCAAGAAGAGCATGCGGATAAGAATGACTGAGAAGACTGAATCTGAGAACTTCCCATGAGAACTTCGAGGACACTCTCCTCCCAGATCGCGCCTTGGGGGAAGAACGAGGACATGGAGGCGATTTCGCGCCGCGGCGTGATTCCTTCGGTTTCCTCAGTGAGCTTCACACCATATAGCGAAGGAAACGAGAGAGAAGGAAAGGAAATTTATTTTCGAATTAATTTGAATTCAAATCTCAAATTCAAAAAAAAACAACATCGCGGCATGTAACCTCGTGTAAGTATTACAACACTTCAAATTCGTGGCGCGGGATGAGTTAGGAGGAGGAGAAGGAGCAAGAGAGAGAAAGAGAGGAGGAAAGTTGAGGCAAAAGAGAGGCGGTGACCAATTGAAATAGGACAAAACCGCGATCGTAAAGGTTAAAGTGTGGTTGCTCGATTCAAGGTGTTCCTCCTCACGGAGGAGAGGGGGTTCCTGATGATTTTTGTCACAACATCGATTTCTATGAATTGGCGATGCTAGAACAATAGAGCAATATAAGAAGAAATACAACTTTATCATTATTATTATTATTATTTCGAATATTAATATTATTATTATTAGTATTATTATTCTTATTACAGCTGAATAACGAGCAGCACAATAAAAAATACTACTTATTATTGTTAAACACTTGTAACGCATATTAAAAAAAACATTGGAGTATTTTCCTTCCTTGAGTGTGTCCTCGTGTCCAAGAACGAAGACGTTTGGAAAATGAATGTGTGTTGACGCAACTGGAGTGTGAGGGAAGGGGATCAGCGCGGCAGATCGATCGTTGAATTCTTCATCTTACGGGATATCTCCTGGAAAACGCCAATTAAACCGAGGCAATAAAAAGAATGAAAAGTTGTAAAAATACCAACCAACGACGATAGAAGCAGCAAGCTAGCGCATACACCAGAATCGAAATGGTGACTGCTACAGCAGTGATGCTCATGTGGGTCTGCAGGGAAATGTGATGTAATTGCGATAGGAAAATATTTAGAACTCACGGAATATACGAATTGAGGGTAGTCTTCCGGCTCAGTGGACTCTTCCTTGATGGTGTCCTCGACGAAAAGGACTCCAGGCGACACCACGTCGCCTTTCATGTCCACCTTTCCCAGATGGGAACTTGTCGAGCTGAACATTTCATGATCATTTTTGTTTCTTAAGATCGAAAGAGAATTGTGCCAGTTTGTACTCACTTTGAGCCGACATCCAGTGTTCTCGTCGAAGATGAACAATTTCTTGTTGACAGGGAAGGGCTGCCCCCGCTCGCACTGTCCGTGAATCACCGTCGTCGCCACGAGAAACTTGCGGTTTCCCATCGGAGTGACATGTACGAACGACGGCGAGACGGAGTACCTTCACGTGGGACATCCACCCACGTTGGCCAGAGAGCAGCCTGTTTACTGAATATTTATTCGTCATAAGAACGTATTGGCCTTGAAAAGGCCCGGAGACTTGGCACCGAAATTCAGTTTTTGATTATTTTTCTTTCTCTCATTATTCATTCTTTCATTTTCCATCTCCATTAGAAACTATGTCTCTCGCTGTCGGGATGGATTTGCCTAGAGAATGTAGATCACCATATGGAGCAGCCAAAATATTCGGCAATGTTTTTCAGTATGCAAAATTAGAAGAAAACAGTGAATGTACCTGCGCACGGAAGCGTTGGACGACATTGATGTTGAAGGACTGGACAAGCTCGCCCTCCTCTACCACCAGCACCTCCTCGAGCCTTCAAATTTTTGATTAGGAAGCTTTTTAGATTGCAGAGAAAAAGGTATAAACGGAAAAAAAATGATAACAAAAATGGCCCAAGAATTACCTCGTAGTTCCCGTCTGTACGGCGTAGAGCGCGGACGGCAACATCGGAACGAGGTACTCCCCGCCGTCGAACACTCCTTTCGGAACAATGTGCACGAGTTCCAATCCTTCCGACTCCAAGGACGATGGAACGCACATCTAAAAATATTTATTTATGAAATCTCCTAGTATTTATTTCTCTCTGAACAGCTGTTGAAACATATAATATCGAAAAAAGGACCCTAGCTGCGGCTCAGAATTTAGATTTTATTTATCATTTCTGTTAACACAACCCTTATTGTATATAATGGACTATTTAACCAACCTCTAGGTAGACGCTGTCATCCGTGGCCCCCGTAGCCTGAATCGAAACGAGCGAGAATCCGTCCGTTCCCATCATCTTGATCGTACTCTTGTCGTACTCGTTGATAAACCTGAAATAGGCCTAATCATTACATAATCATTCCTAATATTTCCGATATTCCATGGAAATTGAATGCTCGGATTTGGTAGCTCACTGTTTGGACTGGTCATAGACGTTACAAGTTTCATACTCTTTAGGAAGAAATTAATAATGATCCGACGTACCGGGAGAAGATGCGTTCGATGGCGGCGTTTCCTCCGAGGAACTCTGCCATCTTCTGGTCGACGGGCCGGCTCGACGACAGGCTGCTGAGGACGCTGCTCCACTCCATTTCTAGCGACAGAAGAGAAGATCATCTGCAGAAGAAAAGTTGAGAAAGGATTGGAAAGGGACGGAGGAGAAGAACATGTGGATAAGAATGACTGAGAAGACTGAATCTGTCTTCCCATGGCGAACTTCGAGGACACTCTATTCCCAGATCGCGCCTTGGGGTAAAGACGAAGACATGGAGGCGATTTCGCGCCGCGGTGTGATTCCTTCGGTTTCCTCCCTGAGCTTCGCACCAGAGAGCGAAGGAAACGAGAGGCGCAGAGAAGAAAAGGAAATTTATTTTCGAATAAATTTGAATTGACGTGTACGAGAGGCGCAGAGAAGAAGAGTGATTATTTTCGAAATAATCTAAACTGTCGTGATTTTAAAAATCACAGCAAATAATATTGTGCGCTTTATTACATTGTCCGGTATTAAAGTGATGCGGAGGCGACGAGCGAACTACCTCTGTGGTAAGCAGCGTAGGAATGATCTACTGCGCTGAATTAGATTCACTACGCTGCTTACCGGAAAGGTAGTTCGCGCGCCGCCTCCGCATCACTAAAATACCAGACAATAACACAGCAAATTCGTAGCGCGGATATTCTTCTCCGGTCTCCACTGCAGATTCGTCGGGATTTCCGGGGGTTACGGTAGTTCGGGAAGGTTAAACTTCCATCTCAAGGGGTACGGTAGGGGGCGTGGCCAGGGAAGAAGGGTACTTGGAGGGCGGGGCTACCGTAACCCGCGAGAATATTCTCTTCCTTTCTACGGACTCGCTTCCAGATTCTTCCATTCAACGTGGGACTCGTGCATTCTGGGCCGCCCCCCCCCCCTTGGCCTACTTCAGCTTTATCAATGCAGTAGTGTATTTTAGTATGTCGTAAACGCAGTAGATACTTCCAAAAATCGCATATTTCGTTCCTTTCGCTGTCTGCGTCTCCTTATTCTCTAAACTCTCTCCCTCCCAAATTCTCGTTCGACGCGAAGCCGCCAACGCCCTGACGACCTTTGTCCACGGTGGTTTCCTCTCCATCGACGTCGCTCTCATGGTGCGCCCGAAACTACCGTAACCCCATCTTCCCTTCAGGACCACTTCCGCGCCCAGCTCTCCTCGTCCGCCACGATCCCTCGTCAGTCCGCTGCTCTGGGCTACGCCGCAATCGTCCGCGCATTCCCCGACACCTTCGAGCCCAAGGTGCGCCCAAACCTATCGTATCCAAGACCTGCCCAACCTACCGTACTCGACAGGTGGTCCCTGCCCTCGTCGAACTGTGCCGCCTGAGCTCGTCGAGCAAGGACGTCATCGTCCAGCAGTGGGCCACCAATGCCCTCTGCGACTTCCGCGCCTCGCACAGATACTGCGTGACGCACGTTTAGTGCTGTGCACAATTGGTGTGCTAGCAGGGACCACTGGTCGACGGACGCAGAAGGAGTCATCGAACAAGGGGAGTATGCGTCCAGCAGCACTCATGACCTCCACAGCCTGTAAATTTGACGACTTTTCTGGAATGCAAAATTTCTTACTCCCTCATTAGCTGAAATCAGACGCGATTAGGCAAACGAGGCAATCAATACACCGATCGAGACACCCCGTTTTGGGCTGAAAACGGCACCTTTTTGCTTATAACTGTTTATTGTTTCAAGATATCGTCAAAAACTCAACGCAGCGGTCCTCCCTGCAAATTTGAGCCCTCTAGCATGAATCTTTCAAGTACTTATGCAGGGTCGAATGTTGGCCATTTGTGTCGGTAATCGTGAATATTATTCGTCATTTCCTTCTCTGCATATTCATCGGCCGTCTACTGTCTACATTCCCAGACAGACCCCACTATATAAACGGGTCGATCAGAGGAAAAGACATTTCGACTTTCGTCTCCCTCCAGCAGCTACACGACG
The DNA here is from genome assembly GCA_014805385.1 of Levipalatum texanum. Lineage (NCBI taxonomy): Eukaryota > Metazoa > Nematoda > Chromadorea > Rhabditida > Diplogasteridae > Levipalatum > Levipalatum texanum. The sequence goes on from JACMIG010001314.1 coordinate 20,707, forward strand.
ACTCTCAAGCTGGCTACTCTGGATCTGGAGTTAGTTTTTCTGCTTGTTCCGAGGATGCGTATTGTTCCATGCTTATTTCAGCAAAAAAATAATAGTAATAAATAATAGAGTCAAATGGGGGTCGTTTTAATTTATTTTTTCTCTTTCTGCGCTGATTTCATCCTTGGATATAAAAACGGCTTATACTCCAAGCCTAAATAAAACATTGATCGATTTAGCGCTTTTTTAATGTATTTTACTATCTTATTTATCCCTTACAGAACCGATTAAATGACAGCATGAGTTTAAAGGAGGAGTAAACCGACTCTCAGGGTACAAATGATGCTAGATTTTTAAGCACTTAAAAATACAAAAAACGATATCAGAATCATCTCGGTGTTAGTAGAAACCATTGTTATGTCGATTTGGCACGGTGCCAATACAAGCTACAGTAGGATTTTTCAAATTTCCCGCCGTTGCCTGAAACAGGGGAGCCCAATAACTTTGTTTTTGCCGTTTTTCTGGCCGAAATTTCGACTTTAATACATAAAAATTATGTTTTTCGTAAACCCCACGATGAGAGGAAGGTCATGGCACGTCTCGTTTGGGAAGTTGGAAAGTCGGTTTACCCCTCCTTTAA
>JACMIG010001316.1:0-21313 GCA_014805385.1 Levipalatum texanum
AATTAAAGTCAGTTTAGTTCGTGCTATATATTTTGCACTGAAAAGGAGCAACACGTGAAATGCTGAAACAGCATACATAGAACATATTTACCTTCACAACCCCAAACGTGCATGCCTTGAAATCAATCGTACTCAGAGAAACCGAATTTCAAATCGCCGATGTACCATTACTTTCCGATCAACCTAATATTTTGTTGGAAGAATATCCGAGTATAATTTGACATGTGAGAACATGAGGTCAATTGGCAATAATAAATTGTGGGGACATAACCATGTCAACGTATCAAGAGAGCGTGATGAAAAAATAACCTGCTCTCGTAAAACCAATAATGCAATATTCACAATCAATTAGAGAAGGTTGACACCGACAACATCCTGGTTGCCGCGCGGTGTATTATAGACGGAAGTCTGGAGTGAAACGCATTCCGAGCTGTTAGCAGAAAAGGAGTATGATCGGAAGATCAATCGCTCATCTGTCTAAGCAAGCCCTGATTGATCGTGAAGGTATTCCTGCATTACTTATCCGGGCCGACGAGTGCTTCCATATGATAAACAGCTCAGAAAATTCACACCGCACGCTTTATGTTCTCTATATAATACTTCGGATTTGCTGCATCACTTTCTTCCATAAACGCCACACATATTACAGGAAACCGGGCAGAACATGGCCTTGTGCGCGTTCGTGTAGAAGCGGTTGTAGCAGAAACCGTTGCGCACCCATTGGGCGCATCTGAAAAAAAACATTGTATTTGTGGTCAACACCCCAAGAGTTTTTGCTCTTGCATTCTTGGTGAGTAGGAATTCGGTCTATCGCATGCTTACCGGGCTTGGTCGATGCAGGCGGCCGAAGCAACGGCAAGAAGAACAGCGACGACAACGAGATTGACGATAAGAGATGACAATGAAATTTCCTGCTTGATGCCTGGAAGTGCAATCTCATCGTCCTTTTATTCCTTCTGGCGTGTGTTGTGAATTTTACGTTCAAGTTTGCTCACCTGCAGAGAGTGTAGTTTCTTCTTGCGCTTCGCACGACTTGCGAGAGTTCACGGGGAACCCACGAGCATGATTTCACGGGGAAACCCCATCCCCTTGCAACCGTTGCCACTTGCAAGCCCTGTGTAAATGCCAATGCTTGCAGGGCTTTCAATAGAGATCAAAAGGTTGAGGGATACTGAAACGTTCTATTTCGGATACTCTAGTTTCTTCTAAAATAATCGTGCTAGTGCTTCAAACAAGATTTTCTTAGTCAAAGTTCAATTGCGAGTGTCGCCTACTCTTCCTGTTAGATTTAACCAAAAAGGCTGCATATGATATTTACTCTGCGACAAAATGCAACGTGCCTTGGGTTATACGCCACTGATTACAATCATTCATTGGACATGTAAATTCAAAATACTGCAAGACAGTAGGACTTTCGTTCTGGCTGTTGTTGCTTGTACCGCTTCCGCAGAATCCGGAGACGTTAGTGATCCACTCATCATCGGGGCGCAGCTTCCAAGTCGACTATGGGGAATTCAACCACTCAGTGTGGCTCATTTCGGAGTCCCTTCACAATCGATGTCATCGACGTAAGCCTCGCCTTCGTGTCTTTGCCACTCTGAAAAAGACCTGCTAACATTGTGAGCAAGAGAACTATCCCCATCTGCGTGGCTCACACATTTGTGTGATGTCCTGGACAAGGGTTCCACATAAGAAAAAGAAATGACATGGGTAGTAAATGTCTGAAAGCTCCATGGAATGTTATGGGCACACTGAGCTACGAACCTGCATAGAAGAACGTGCGGAAATTTGCATCCTGAACTCTCCGCAATCGGGTTTTTCATCAGATCTTTCTTCCATCTGCCACTTTCCCATCTTCAAAGATCTTTCTAGATCTGATAAGAACAGATCAAAAATGCCCGCGGTCAATGAGATGAACCTTGGGCAGACGGTCAAAGTGCCCTGTCTCTTGCGTGATGGCATAAAGATAGGAGACGGAGGGTTGTACCCCCATACCCTCTCCGCGGACTTTGTCTCCATACGCGTCATGACCTTTGTGTCGCTGCGCGCCTCGCGACAGTCTTCTTTCGTGCAAGAGACACCTGTCTCTATGGCAAGGCAGACACCAAAGCCGATCACACTTTCCCTCTGACATGGCAGTCGCGTCCCAATCGAATTGAATTCCGACGCGCCTCCCACCGTTCCATCTGTCGATAGAACTGACACCCAATCACTCCCGCCGCCATCAATTGCTCATTCGCGCCTCTCGCCGCTCCTTTATCGTTTCGCACGTCCACACGTTTCTCGTTGCTCTCGTTGAACTCAGCGGTTTGGATACCATGGAGAAAGTTTCGGGCTTTAGCGCGAAGTCTAAATTTCCTTCCGTAATTTCTTTCCGTGATTTTACTAGTGTAGTGTGTAGTGAGTGTCCTCTAGAGCGGATGACTTTACATCTTCAGCCCAAGGCAACTTCAAATCTACGGCGGGCTGCTTTTTAGTGTTGCAATGAATCCTTCTGCCTCTCCTCTCCGCCGACAGTTATCATGGCAATTTGATCAATTCTTCTTTCCTCGCCCTCGTTCTTGTTCTTCTATCTGTATAGTTTCGCTTTTCCCCGACCGATGGCTATCCGTAAGCATAAATCCCGCGATCGAAGCTTTCCGCTCACAAATCTCGCCACGATTCCGGTAGAGTTTCCTGAACCAAGGCTGCTAACATGAACTATTCAGTTACAGGAAATGCATGCATACTACACAGTCCACGAAGCAGTCGAATCGATAGGATTCGGTAGATTCCAATGGCTACTCAGCGCTGCGGCGGGCTTCAGTTGGGTACGTACATAGTTCTGCGATACGAGAGACTGATTGTGAGAAGCTCTCAAACCAGATCAACGAGATCAGACGGGAATTGTTCAGATAGCCGACAGCATGGAAATCATGTTGTTATCGCTGCTCGTCCCTTCGCTCGTCTGCGAGTGGAACATCTCCGTTTACGAGCAGGTGGCTATACTCTAGTTGATGACCAGACTAATTGTAACACTTTTGCAGGCGCTGTGCACCATGTGCATGTTCGCGGGCTGGATGCTCTTCTCGTCTGTTTGGGGCGCAGTCTGCGATAGGTTCGGTCGTCGAACGGTAAGAGTCTGCACATCGTGATGGCTTTATTGCCGTCTTCAGGGTCTCTTCATAACATCTGTAATGGGATGCGTATTCGGAATAGCTTCAGCCTGCTCGCCGTCGTTCACGTAAATGATCTCACATTAGTTTGATCCGCGTCTCTTTAAGATTTCAACAACTCTTACAAGTGTAAAAGTACGGATCTCAAAATATCCTTGATTTCAGATGGTTCGTCATCTTCCGGACTCTCGTCGGTGTTGCCATGGGAGGATGCTCGCAGTCGTAAGTTAATTCCCCATCGATTAGTCAAAATAATTCCTCTCTGTTCAGGGTCACAATAATGATGGAATTTTTGCCGACATCGAAAAGGAGCGCCGGTGCCTGCATGCTAGCTATACGTTTTATTATTTCGAAAACATTTGATAACTCCAGGATAGACTATTTTATTGAATGACTATAGTCCTGAGCCTACACAAATTCATAACGCTTTGGCGGGATGGCAGGATTTGACCTACACAATGTGTGAAATCGAATTACACCCCACCCCACAAGCGGGAACGATCACAGATAGCGGATTATGATAATAGTTTATCGCTTTGGACTGCAGGGAGCTGCCATGGCGTGAAAAAGAGTACATTTGGAATAGGCATTTTGAATTACCAAAATAAAACTATATCTTTGAGGTCTTCTGGGCAGCAGGAGCGGCGACAACAGTTCTCATTGCAATGGCCATTACTCCGTGGCTGGGATGGAGGGGTGAGTTAGTTTGCGATCAAAATCACGCCCTAGCGGCACAAAAAATAATAATGCCACCTTTTTCAGGAGTAGTAGTCTTCTGTTCCCTGCCGCTCGGAATTTTCGCAGTCATTGCTGTTTTCGTGAGTTACTGTTTCAGACCATTGACTTTACTTTTCTTTTTTATCGAGAGAGTGCAATAAGACCACTTTTGATGATTGCTTCAGTGGCTGCCGGAATCTGCGCGGTACTACGTCACTCGAGGCGAAACAGCCAAGGCGACGGCTGTTCTGCGAAGAATTGCTGCCATCAACGGAGGCTCGCTGCCCGAGGGAGATCTAGTCACAGATGCAGTGAGGGGCAATTTGGAACATTCCGGAAAAACACCGAAAGCATTTGCATTTAAAAATAAGCATTTATCGATACGTAACAGGAGCCAACGGACGAAAACAAGTGTATGGCACTGCTGGCAGCGGGAAGGCGGCGACTAACCATTTTCGTCTGGATTTGCTGGTTCGTCAACAAAAACTTGTTTATGAAACTATTTGTTAACAAGGGGAGAATAACACAGAAGAAAGCATGCATATCCGATATTACTTCCACATCAAATGTACTATTTAGGGCGGGCGCGACCTTCTCCTACTACGGTTTGACACTTACGACTACTAAGATGTTCTCCTCGACTGACGAGTGCCACGGAGGAGACCCCCATCGAGTCATGTGAGTCACAAGATGAAGAATTAGTACCATTCGACCGTTCAGCAACGCCACGGCGCACTGCTCTCCACTGACTTCTGGTGACTATGTCGACATGCTCATTTCATCCGTTGCTGAACTGCCAGGCAAGTATCATTGGTCGTTTCTTTTATTCCAGAAAATGAGTAATGTGTTGAGAGGCGTAACCGAGAATTCTCTATAGGACTCGCCGTCGCCTTTCTTCTCCTCGACCGAATTGGACGAAAATCGACCATATCGCTAATGCTGGCCGTCTTCGCCGCTGCCAATATCGTCATGTATTTTTGTCTTTCTCGGTGAGTCGATTCAGAAGAAGCAATGATATAAAAGGATCGTTCAAGAGCGCTGATAGTGGTATTCCTCTTCATTGCCCGAGCCATGATCAACGGGGCGGCGCAGTCCCTCTACATCTACACGCCCGAGGTCTATCCGACGACCATGAGGTGGGGTCTTGAACTAGATCAACGGCAATCTACCTCTTCAGGGCCATCGGAGTCGGGATGGGATCGACGTTCGGACGGCTCGGCGCCATATTCACGCCAACTATAGCTCAGGTAGCCATTTGAGTTGACGAAAGGAGCGGACTACATTGACTCTCTTGATCTCTCTGGGCGTAATTAAAAAGGCAAAACTGGGGTAAAAGTACAGTTAGCTCGTCTCTTCGCACATTCCTCGACCATTGAAAGTGTGTGTCGCTTCAAACATCAAAGAATCAAACTATCAAAAGGGCGCGTTATGAAGATAGTATATCCAATTCGACAGTCTAACATCATCATCAGATCCTGGCGGACTGGAACATGGGAGCGGCGATGCTTATCTACGGTGGAGTGGGACTCATCTGTTCGGCCGTCGCCCTTCTCTTCCCCGTCGAAACGGCTGGACGAGAACTCAAAGATGTTCAATGATTCTTCTCTTCTCCAACGTACCTGATGACCCCCATTTTCGCCAAGCGATAAAATTGCGATACCTTGAATGTAAGTTGGCTCGAAAACAGCCTCGTTGCGAGGAGGAAGCGGTCGATGTGTTTTTGGTTCATTCGATACGAAAACAATCCAATTTCGAATTGGCAACTTACACGGGAGTTTTCAATGTCACCTAGCTCAGTTGTCAGTGAAACATCCTACAACATTGCACAGGTGCTGCGTGTATATTTTATGTTGTATCGTGTGTTGGGAAGGCTTATTTGTCTGGTCATCTGCCTCGATCAGGCCTCGCCTCGTATCGCTGAAGGCAAAGTCTTCCCTCGCGCTCTTCGCTAGTCTGCTGTTTCCTCAACAACGGGAAAAACGGGAATGCTAAAACATCGGCGATGGAAGTGCCTGGATCTCTTTTCCCCGATATGGAGAAGGAGAACAGTGGAGAAAGAAATTGGGAAATAGATCACTCGCAGGGTGGTGATGATTTGGATTGCGGAGCACTTCAGATCAAATCAGCTTGACTGAGATTGAGTGACTGGGTCGTTAGTCGTGCAGAGCTAAAGTGTTCGGTCTTTTGGCCATTCCATACTATGTTTGGGTTGGCACGAAAACTTCGTTACAAGGAGGAAGATTTCTGTGTTTTATTGGTGCACCCGAGACAAAAACAGAATCGTTTGGTATTGGCAACTTGCGATGGAGTTGTTTTCTTCAGGGTCAACTAGCTCAACACTCAAAAACATTACCCATTCACGACGTATATATTGCCGTAGAATGTGCTGAGAAGGTATCGTAATGCGTCTTCTTCAATTAACTACGATTATTCGACAACTTGATAGCTGAACTAAAACTGTATCCTTGTGCCTTTCGCATGTCTGCCGGATGCTGCCTTGCGAAAAAACGAGAATGCTCAGACATCGGTGACGGAAGTGCCTGTTACGGCTCGCATTTTCCCTGGTATGGAGAAGGGGAACAGTGAGAGAAGAGGGAAATTGGGAAAGAGATCACTCTCAGGGTCGTGATAATTTGGGCTGCTGAGCACTTCAGATCAAATCAGCTCAAATGAGAGTGAGTGAGTGGGTCGTTCGGCGAGCTGAGCTAAAGTGCTCGGTCTCTTGGGCATTCCATCAGCACTTCCGTGACCAGCACCAGAGAGCGCACAGAATGGAGCAATGTGTTATTCTGGTGACAACAAGTTGACTCATGCACTGTGATGATGAACTTCATTGCGGATCTTCCTTGGAATGGTGACTTGTATGAATGGCAGTGATGCTTATGATGACTGAGGAATATGATACCAGTATGCAGAACAACAACTAAGTCTACCGGATATCGCATACCGACCAACATAACATGATTGCGTTAGCTATGCTAAATTTGGCATGTGAGGAATAACCAACTACTGTATATGAGTGCAACAATGCATCAATTAAAAAGACTAGGTATGTGTCTAGTGGCCAAATACAGAATGTTTCTCGGTTCTTAAAACAGTGTCTACGTCCACTGGAGCTCCCGCATGAGTGGAACCTTGTCGAGACGTGGGAAGAGGCCGAGAACCGAATGCGCCACGAACATTTCCTTCTGTTTCATTGCCACGTGTACCAGAGTGTTCACCAGCGACAGCATTGAGCAATAGGCGGAGGGACCCTGAACATGACAGCATGTTATAATAGATGCATCGAATACAAATTAAAACACGTTTAAAATTTGTATTGATGTCATTTTCATAGGCGTTTGCAGAGTAGAAATTTATCCGAGAAATCATCCCTATTCTGCTGTACATTCACCTCCATTTTGATCTGATCAAAATCTCACATCGAGCACCCCTCGGCGGGCGAGCGTGTAGGAGAAGAGGGACTTGGCGTACTTTTCATGCTCCTCCGAAAGCGCCCGTCGGGCGGTGGAGGAGAGATCGTCAATGGCTGAAAGGGAGACGATTTTGCATCTCAATGTCTCTCACATTTCACTACACCCCTTGCGATAGCTTCAGTGACAGGGAAGAGGAAGCTAGTTGCTATTCAAAGCTGATCACTAATTTGATCGGGTGCAAACATTGGAGATCCTCCCTTGTACAATGGGAGCACGGGTCATACTTTCTTCATCTTCGATGATCGAAACACCACCGCCCACTTGGAAAGAGTCACAGTGCACAGAAACAACACGAATGGAGCGTATGCTATGTTATAGTCTACCCCCCTTAAACTCTATAACGACACACCTGGATTACAGGCGATGAGTGCCTTGAGTAGCACGTATTCCTTGCGGTCGAGAGCATTCTCTTCGAGTAGTGAAATGATCTTGCGATGCTGAAGTAGCTCGTGCTTTGAGTCCATCCTGAAAAACTCCCATTCGATCACTGCGAATCACTCAATGAACTTACGGTATCTTCCCTCCGAATGGCTTCATTCCGCAAGGCAAAAGCGTCGTAGAACTCTTGGAGGAATAGGAGAAGTAGGCGTTCGTAAAGTGCGAACACATCAGGGCAACGCTTTTTGCGATTACTCTCTGTAAAATAATCAGCGTTGTTTTTGCGCGCCTTTCCACGAGAATCGCGCAAAAGTTGTGAACAGTTGTAACCTTGTCACTATCCATAAGGCCGGAGAAGAACTCGAAGGTCTTCAGATATTCTACGGCGTAGATGAGATCCACGAGTGGCCACATCTTGAAATCCTTCCGATCCTTCCATTCCCGATGCGGAATTCGATCACGGAGACGCAACTGTAATAAATCTCGTATAAATTTGCGATCCGATGATTATTCCTATGCCATGTGTGACGTTAGATTCAGGTCAATGGTCTCCTTTAGAGAGGCAGCACTTTCCGCGCACCTTTTCGCACTTTCACCAAGAAGTTATCGAGACTACAGACTAGACACATTACAATTAGGATCTCTTTCTTCCATCTCATTCGCTCTCCGTTTCTCCCTTATTCTCACCTCCGCAGTCGGAAAGTTTGGAGGCTGCCTACTCGTTTGTCCGGGCCATCCAGGCATGTCCTGAGAAAAATAGCCTGATTGAGCTCCCATTATGAGCCTCACCCCGAATTCCGAGCCTAGCAGCGATTTGCTTTGAAGTAGCGAATCGAGCGTGAGATCCATTGATATTTCCTGGTTGTGCCGTGATCTCCTGATTCATGAATCATTTCGATATCCAAACCATGCCTACCTGATTTTTTCCACGGCAACATCGAGGACCGAGAGTCCCGTTATAATCTCCTGCACTTCTTCTTCGACCACTCGAGGGTGATAGGAAAGCTACAACATACCCACTCATCGACACATTTTCATCGTTCCGATGCTCTCAGCATATCACAGCAGCGTTTGATTCCTTCTTATATTAGAGGCTTCGCACGTGAGTGCGAAATTATGTCCAAAGACTCAAAGCAGAGAAAACAACAAGATTTTGGAACCAAATTTAGACGAAGACTACCATGGTGCATATGAGCCGCAAATCCCCAAAATACGTGTTTTTCGACATTCGGGTATTTAGTTTAATTTTTGCCTGTTTATATCTGTTGTATAGAAAGACCATGAGGACTCGATGTATCATTGCAAGATAATAAACATACCTGAATGGACGTAGAGGGGCTGTCCTCGTCTTCGTCCGAGTCGAACGCTCGTCGCTTCGCCAGTATCTCCCTCACTACCACGTTGCCCCAGGGGTCGGGATTCGAAAGGACGCCTTCAATTCGATTGTTGCTACGTGACCCTGGCGTAGACACTAGGGTTGGCTTACTGGACTTTTTCAGTCCAGTGGACTGCCTCTCCACTGTCTGAAAGTCCATTGGACTTCCAGACAGTGAGGAAAAGTGATTGGACGTCTGGACGTCCAAGTCTTATTGGACGTCCATTAAGAAATCGACAATCAGACAGGCCAGAATCAGGCCAGAACAGTCTGTCTCTTTCGTATTGGACGTCCATTTCTTAATGGACGTCCAATAACTTTTCTTCCCCTGTCTGGAAGTCCAATGGACTTCGAGACAGTCGAGAGATTCGCCTGTGTTTCTTATTGGACGTCCAGACGTCCGTCCAGCAAGCCATCCCTAGTAGACACCGAACAGCATTTCACAGCGTGGAACCGCCGTCGTTAAAACGATGCCAAGGCTCCTAACTGCGCTCTTCTTCACCGCGTTCGTTTCCGACTGACTGAGCGAGGTTTTCAACATTCTGACTGTTGTAATTAACTTGCGTGCAGGTATTTATAGCTATGTGATAGATCTTCTAACAAGCCACGCCTTCACTAAAGGAATGGCTCCCACATCACCGAATTTAGGCAACGTCTTGTTGGCAACAACTCTACAACAGATGCTGGGGATCGGTTCTGTGATCTTGGGGAGGCTCACCAAGAGGGTTCATTCCCCGTTCGACGCATCGATCGAATCGGCACTTCCTGCAGAGTCGGCGGCCAGGGACTCGGACACGCAGAAGACACTCCTCGTCGAAGTCGCAAGCGAACGAACGCTGCTCCAGGATCACGCGACGGAAGAAGGTCTTGCAGCCAATGCACGACGCTACCTGCAATAATACACGTATGAACATCAGATACAGCCGTTGGACGCAAGAGCGTGCTGTTCAGACGATGTAAATACACATCACATTGAAATCTGGACCCAAAATTTTAGTCAGTCATGAATTATACGAACTGGAAAAAGAGATCGAATCAATGGAATGACTACTTTCAACATTTCCCTTTAACGTCATGATCTCATTCTCACTGTGCTGATAAATTACATATATCTTCACCCCGAAGCATCAAAAGCGTTGCTAGATCATGTTATTTTCAAACGTGATCCTTTGACTCACAGCGCTCTCACGTATTGTTTATCGTTCCGAGCTGCACAACAACCTCCATACAATGTGCTGGCACATTCAACACTGCTTAAGACTACGCGGGGTCACGATCAGCGCCGGTTGATTGGCTTCCTTCTTCCCCCGTTCCACTGATGCATTCATGGTGCACTGCTCTCGAAAAAGAACAGTTCATAGATGTTTTGCATATTTGGTGCTGCACTTGTTGAATATCGGACTGTATTCTCACCATGTCTCAAGTTCCTGGTGCACATTATCAGGGAATATGAAGCTTTGCAGGAAGTGTTTTCGGAGTACATAGGCAATTCAGTTCCGTTACATCTACGGACGGCACTCTCTCCACTGTCTCTACGCTGTCAACAACCAGAGCAATGAAACACTAGGCACGGATCGAACAACCCCCTTGGAACGCGAGTGGGAATAGCTTCCAAATTAATCCTGATTACGAAGGGACAGGAAACACCAATGACAATTTCATGCTGAACTGGAAACGGACCTACCTCATAGTGATATCCACTGGCGGGGTCGCCACAAACGGCACACTTCTCCGGACACGGCTGGCGACCCGAAGACTTGTCCGGACTCGGCGGTTTCATGGTGAGGTTGTTTCGAGGCAATAGCGCACTTCGAACCTAGCTCAATTCTTCATTGGCTCAAGATATACGGACGATAGCAGAAACGGGAAACAGTGGAAATCCATCAGACGGTTCGGATCTCGAAAGCACACGGCAACTTCAAAATGACATAGATCAGAATGGGGGGAGACACCGAGAAGACAAGTGGGTAAAAGGGGAAGCGGAGTGGCGGTGGCTCACGTTCCCCTTTATAGACCCGCCCCGTGCTCGACCCGCCTCCTCTAGTGCAGAGCACAGCTCGATTGCAGCAGGTCGCCGACCCACAGCGGGTCGATCTGATTTGACCGGGTTCAATCCACTCGGCACTCTTCGCCGAATCTGAGCACACCGGGTCGAATCAGCTCAATCACTACTCTTCATCGTATCCCGACGCGGACTCTAGCCTACTCGTTCAATGTCGCGGCGCTAAAGAGGGGAGAAGATACGAGTATCGAGACGGTGAAACAGTGACAGACAGTCAAAGGCCGATTGGCGCATTAGGCGTTGAGCTAACGGGCACTCTAGTCAACGAGCAGCTCAAGCGAGTGACTCAAACCCTGCAGGAAACAGAGAGTGGCCCGAAATAATCATCTATCCATGTTGATCTTAATCAACGGTGATTCACTCCCCTTGACTGATTTCGTTTGGTGAAGATAACATCAGGTTGGAAATGGGCCGAGAGATGAAAATGCTTCGGAAGAGGCAGAGAAGGAAGACGACGAGGCGGAGTCTGGCTTTGAGATCTTGATCAGATCGCCTTGTTCTGTCTGAGCTGACCCGATCAAACTCCGTCGAGCCAGCTTTGAACATTTTATTCCATCACTTCTCTTCCATTGTGTGCTAGGGTTGACGAAACGTATGGTTCAAACCAGTCTTGAATTGGGGTTTTCCGCAGTCGATGGGAGATATACGCATAAACTGTCTGGATATCCGCGGATTTCCAGAATGCCAATGCGGATATCTCCCATCGACCGCGGATATCCGCAATTCTAGACTGGCCAGAACTATACGTTTCGACAACCCTAAGCCTTTCATGTGCGCTAAATTTTCGGCTTAAGGAGCGATGCAATGATAATAGCCCACAAATTTCTTGGTCTTTGGGTGCAAATTTGTGACTGATATACTGTGACTTGAGATTGCATTCTAATTTTTTTATTTATTTCAAGAACATGGATAATTTTGGTCTTTCGAGTAGTGAAATTTTGGAAAGTAGATGGACAATTTTACTAAATCTGAATTGACCAGGCAGCTCTGGAAGTTTCGGTAAAATTTTTTTGCTCTCTATTCATGTCAGATCATTCAGTATTAGTGCAGACTCCGGTTTAAAAATGTGTGTAGCAAGTGGGTCCAGCAAAAATATGTTCTTTTCAATTGGACTGTTATCTGATTGTGAGAGTGATTTGAACGAATCGCAAGTATTTGATCAGTGTGTATCGATCTCATTCACCCCTTTGTTCATCAATCTGCAGGGACTCGATGTTCACTGTTCGTCTCTTCGCCGAATTGGGTCGGAAGCGGAGGAAACGAGGACGAATGAATGCTGAACGAGCTGCAAACAAAGCCGTTTGTCTTCCCCCAGCTAGTTTCCCTAAGGGTGATTGTAATGCTACCGTATTCACCTGCCAAGGTTTCTTCTATTCCCAGCTGCTGCAACTGCATTCTAGCCCAGCTACACTTATGATATAATGCATGGCTGAATTTCCACGAGAGATGTGCGAGAAAATTGGCACTGTCCCAGTTGGAAACAGGTGCATATTTCCACTTACGGGGAAAGAAGTCGTCATTCCAGCTACCTTCAAAGGTTGTCCTCACTGTTCAGACTGGCGAAGAAACGATGCGCTCACTAGTCTTCATAAACTCTACTATCACATCGGAACTGTCGCCACTTCTCCAGATCATCTATGGATTCGAGTTGTTCATGAGCATATGGACGGCCTTTCTGGCACCCGCTTTCTGCTATGCCGTATTTTGCTCGAAACTGTACCACAGAAACGTGAGTGGTGTCGATTGAATTTATAACTTTAGGTGGTGTAGATAATACATTACCACAAAACGCTAGAATTTCAAACGCATTCAGTTTCTATTTTCTTCAGATCCGCTTGTACGTGATGAGTGGGATAGTGCACATGTTTACAAGCAACATCGCCAGGCTGCACCTCATCTACCATCAGATGTATTTGATGAACGATAATGGTAAGATTCTATATTTTTATTTGTTTTACATACTTCCTTGGTTAAGAAGACGACCCGATGTTTATCACAGCCAACTTCATTCGAGGCTCCGTGTTTGGATACGTTTGTGCGGCGTGAGTTGGAGTGTTTTTCAACGCCTTTTTCCTGCTTTCAATCTTTTCTTGTTCTATGATATGGAGGATGCAGGACGAGTGCGCTGACCTTGGATCGCATCATCGCCACTCATTTCTGGGAGTGGTACGAGAAGGGCTCCCTCTCGACGCTCATCGTATTCGCTGCAGCAGAGACTGTGGCCGATTTCACTGGATTCTGCGCTGCCACCATGTACATCTTCAGTAAGTCAACGCTTGCGATATCCCTGAAAGTTAAAAAAAACGATTTCGGGGCTGAGCATGACGTAGTCCTTGTTGAAAGAAGTTTTAGCGGGATTAATTCCATTCCAGATCTTCTCCCGATGGAAGTCATGCCTATCGGAGCTCTGTTCGTTATCGCGACGGGGGTCTCGGTTAGTTCATAAGGTCAAAACGAAAGGAGAATGGTTTTTAGGCCTACCTCGCCGTGTACCACTACAACTTGAGGCATTTGCTGGGCATCAAGAAAAAGGGCGCCAAGGTGCACGTCTACTCACTCTGTCGCAGCTTTCAGTTCCGGGAAAACGTCCGCATCATGAAGGTATTTCGAAGTGCTGCCCTTTCGATAAACATGAATATGAATAGGTTCTCATGAAGCTCGTTGGGCCTTCGATGTTCATGAACCTGCCTCTTTTCGTCTTCTTCGGCCTCTTCGTCTTCCTTCCGAAGAACGTAGCAGCCGTCCACAAACTCCGCTATGTCTCCATAGCGCTTTTCGACTTCTGGCTCGCCATGTCAGACAACCAGTAATTTTATATACTCCCAAATTCAGGTACGGTATCCTTCTCATTATCGGTCTCATACACAGCGAACCTTCGTGGAGAGATAAGGTTGGGATTGTAAATGAGATTGATCATCGTTATTGACGTGAACCCAAGAGCTGTGAAACCCTGAAATCATGAGTTGCACCTGCTCTCTCGACCACTTTCAGCTCCATTCCCTGAACATTTGAATCACACTCTTCATAAGCCAAGGAAACATTCGCATGTACTCTGTAATTTCGGACATGCGTATTCTCAGCGCTTGGGCTTGTCGGCAATTATGTTTGTAGGATGGTTTGAAGGACTATGCGGATGTTTCCCGTATGATTATAGATCGTTGAAGTGGCGTAGCTTCTTTCCAAGCTCAGAGTGGCACAGATATTGCAGGTTGCCGCAATGCCGGCCTTCTTCGGCTGGCCAGCTCGGCTACTCCGCGTCATCCACAAATACTTGCAGAAAAAGAAGAGAAAGAACGTTTCCTATGAACTGCGCACTGAGACAGAGCTTTATTTCTCGCAGCTCTCAGCGCAGTTGCATTCGAAGACTTCCTTTTAAAAACCTTTTTTTGTTTTTAGCGATAAAACATTTATAAACATCAAAGCACCGTTAAAATAATTTGAGCTGTAATCTTGGTTGCATAGGATGCGACGCTGCACAAAATTATGCAATGATTTCTCAGCAGACGATTTGGTAGCAAACCAATTTATCAGTTTCCCAGAGAAGGTTTTCTGAGGGAGAGAGCTGTTATCCAAAATGGGCGCTTGTCACTGACATTGACTGGGGTGCCATAGATAATTGCGGAGACGTGAAGCCCAGGAAATCGGCCAGCAATCTGAAAATCGGATTTTACATTCGAGAGAGTCTGAGAGACCGTCGATATGGAGTAATGAAGTAAAGGTTCAGAAGCGGTGAGGCGAGCGTGAGGGCGCTTGAAATCTATAAAGACGCAATACACAGAACTTAGAAGGAATATCATGTAGAAAGCGCACCGCTACATTGGCGTATTGCAGGAAGTCGCTGGCGGCGTTATCGAGAATAATGAAAGTGTTGAAGGTGAAAATGCTGCATCCGATGCTCAGTAAGAAGGGAACAAGTAGCTGAGCCGTCAGAGCCTGTGATAACAATGAATTCGGAATTGCAGACCCTGACAAGCATGACGTGAATATTTTCAGAGGCTGCGCTAGTCGGTTTCTGAAATAGCCTCCAGAATGGTTCCTTGCGATCTCTCACTGCGTTCTCGCGAATATGGCTCAGAATTCGTCGTCGAGAAAAGAAGACAATTGCAAGGACGACGGGACCTACGAGGATGACGTAGACAACTGCTACTGAGTTCATTGGATCATCAAGCATCAGGAAACCTGCAACATTTATATTAGTCTTAGGGGACATAAAGAACATTGCCTGCAAACGTAGCGTTCTCTTCTCGTAGATGGTGGAGAGAAGGTCGGTAATGAATGAGGTCATCGAGCATCCATTGATCTTCGCTCCATGACGCGAACAGTGGAAGCTGAAGCATTTTGTTTGTTCAACAAACCCCGCTCTTTATTGTATCCGTCTGAACACTTTGAAGAATCAGTTAGTTCGTACGGTTATAGCTATCTTCGTGGATAATTGATTCTTCGAAAGTCATTATCGTACAAAATATCATCTTTTGACTCGCAAAATCAAACTGCATACCGACGACAATGAGAATGATATGACGTGAAGCAGAGTTATGGAGGCCCACACCTTCCACGCAGGTGGAATGGGATGGTGGAGGACGTAGAGACGATAGCAGAATGAGTATCCGATGATGGATATCGACATTACGAATACATGGTACTAGGAAAGGTTGGGTTACTGCTGATTCACTTACCAGTATACTGTAGCAGGTTCGGCAGAAGGTGACCCCAATCCTTCCACAGGGTCCAATGAATATTATGACGTTATTGCTGAAGGCAGGGATAGCCCTGAAAAGAGACTCAATGGAGAACACATCCTCCCTACCGCGGGATCATAGTGAGCGTAAGCAGCGCGCCTATCAAGTCGACGATTGCACTATTGAGTAGAATGATGGCGTACGTCCGCATAGCATGGGGACTGCATCAAAAATGGATGTTAAACATGGAGTGTCCCACGTTTTCGTTATGATCACAACGATCAAGAGAAGATTGGCGGCGACGGATAGCGAATCGATGACCATCACGAATACCGTATCCACGAGATCTGCCAACGCCATTGAGAATCGAGCTTAGTGGACGACTGTGAAAGTAGGCGATCACAAACGGAAATGCGCGGCCTCTTGGGAATAGAAAACTCATTATTATGCGCACCCACGCTGTATTTTTCGATGTACAGCTTTAAAAAGTCAGTTTCATGCAATGTTATATGAGAATACTTTCAAGTGCCGATTTCATAACGGCTTTTACCGAAAACGATGCATTTGGAAGACCAGCTAAAGTACGCTCATTTATCAGATAAAGTTGGTACAATTGAGCATACATATGTAGTTGAGATTATCATGATTATGGAGTAGAGGCAGCTTCTTTGCTTGAAAACTGTGCGTCATTGTATAACGACAGGTTTTCGAGACGTTGTAGTATCTGGCACGATTCGCGGGTTCGGTCTGAAGCTGAGTTGCAGCTCCACGAATCGCTCACGAGCGAAATAAGGCCCATAGACGGCGCGATAGATCCCGAGATGCCGGCCTGAAGGTACGGTAAAGGGAATTCCACGCAGTCTACAGTACCTTCAGCAATGTTAACTGCAGCGAGCAGGCACATCGACAGGCAGAGAAAGCGCAGGCTCATGGCGACTCAAGGAACTGTTGGTGACTAGGGCGGATTTATAGACGGTATTGTTGACCATGTCCCATCACGTGGTGTATACTGTATCAAACCTCGGCAATGCGTAACAAATGTTCACACATTATGGAGATATTTGAGTCATCAGCAGCTGACTTCCTACAGGTCCAGGAACTGCGAGAAGGAATATCACGAGATCACGCATATGGATACAGTGTCAACAAGTTTCCGTTTCGCTTCGTGATGATGCGATATAGCCACTAATTCAAGGAATAGTGTGCATACAGTAACAAGAAACTTTTGATAGATGATATTTATAGTAGAGATACTAACTAACTCTCAATCTAGGAACAAGTTTTTACGATAGAATCCATCACATTGTCGGTAATGGAGATTTTCGGATGCCGCATCACTATCGGAATACCTCGTTGTATTGTTAAAATTACCGATTGCAATGCAATGGCGCAAAGGCCTTCCTTTTTCACTATTTTCTTTCTTCTTCCAGCACAGATGAGTCAGTGGACGAGGGCATCGTCTGTGCACTGGTCACGGCTGCGCAGCCTTTGTCCGACTGACCTAGACGGACCTTGCCGGCCGGGATGAAAAAAGTCCGAATCCGCTTAGATGATTCCAGAATCGGTGCGGCTGATATAAAGTAATGTATTTTCCAAGAGATTGCAATTCGCGGTAATGATTATATTGAAAGCGGAGTTCTTTCAGATCACTTAATTCCTTGAAAGCACATTTTATTTCTCGAACAGGGTAGAATAATAATAGACACAAGAAGAAAACAAATACAACGAGAAGAAAACATAGATAATGATGTTTTCAGGAAAGCGCAATTTCCAAGGTTGCAAACCATATCTCATTGCATGAATTCAAGAAAAGTAATTTCTTCCTCCCAAAATTTACCCCAATGAAACTTTTCGTACGTCCTCATGAATAAGCTCCATTGTCGCATCGGAGTGCTCCAGCGTTGTTTTCCAATTGGGGATCGTTATACTTCTCGGGCTTGGAATTTGCCATTTTCCGAACTGTGGGGGCTGACTGGAAGTTGGAGAGCCAGGCAGATGATAAATAGGCTTAGGTCTGGAAAAGCATTATGTTGTTCAATTGCTGATATGCTGCTCACCACATTTTAGCTGCTTCGAACCGGATATGCATGTTCACCAGTGTACGAGAAAAGGAGTGGGCTGCATATGAGACCTTCTGCAATGAATTAAAACGACGTAGCGTATTATGTGCAAGGGGAGAAAAATGTGCGCTCTTGGTCAGCCAGATGGTGGGAAGAGTGGCGCAAATCAGTGCCATTCGCTGCCTGCGCTCTGGCCCATGACAGGGTCTCTTTGTCCCGGGACGGGGTCATCAGACCTGCCCTCACTCAACAGATGTGAGCGCGTGACCTCAACCACGGCCGAGTGAAAAACAATTAATCAAATTGGGACGTTTATTCACAAGTGTAGAAGCCCCTACTACGATTGCACCTGCTCTGCAGTCAAACGCCCGAGTAGTGCGGCAGTTCGATTGCTGTTCATTAATATTACCTGAGCTCCCCGAAATATCGATTGGAGGACCTCCGGAGATGGACATCCAACGCTCGATCGTATTTGTCGATCCAAAAGTCTCGCGGCAGCTGGTCCCGCTCTTTGAAATATTCTACTTCTTCGAGGTGTGTTTCCAGTGTTTCAAGTCATCGTTCTGCAGCTTTCCATCTTGATCTTCATGCTGCTCATGCTGCCGCCGTTCATGTACACCGTCGCTCGCAGTCGAGTCTACCACAGAAATGTTTGGTTTTGTGACCTAATATAGATAGCTTACGAAGTCGATTGCGGAAACTAAATTAACGATGAAATTATCCTAAATGATAATATACAATTATGAGGAAATAAGTTTCTACAGCTCCGGCTGTACATAACTGGCTCCATCCTACACGTCCAAGGCGCACTCTTCTCGCGAGTGTTATTGATCGTTTATCAGATTTATCCTCCCCTCATAGAACGTGAGTTTTATTATTTATAATGTAAAAGGCAAATTTCATCAGATACCAAGTACCTCTTCGCTCTTGTCAACATCGGTCGTTGTTCTGTCTTTGGATTCGTCGCTTCATTGTAAGTGTTTTCGGTTTCCTAACACCTTCCTTCCAGCATGGGTGGAGTTGCGATTGATCGCTTCGTAGCAACGTTTCGTTGGAGCTGGTGACGTCATCTTTACCATTTATATATTTTACTTAACTTCTAGGTACGAACGTCAGTCGCTGAGCACCCTGTGGATGAATGTTATCGTTGCTTTCATCTGTGAAGCGTGTGCCTTCCTGGGAGCACTGCTGTTCCTCTACGGTAACTGACCACTGACGTATGCTCTAATTCCATGTTTTCAGCTTGGCTCCCTGACTTGGTTCTGCTTTGCCTGGTATCGTTGGAAATTGCTGGCGGAAGCATGGTTAGAGGCAGAATGACGTCTTATCTCGCATTGCCAGGCATACGTGCTCATCTACCACTACAACCTGCGACTGCATCGAAACCATAAACAAGGACCACAAGTTCACAAGTACTCTGTCAGCAAAACATTCCAAATCAAAGAAAACATTCGCGTCATGAAGGTCACAAAGCCTGAAAATCAGAAGATCAGGGCAGGGGAATTTCAGCTGCTTGCCTCCATCGTGGCCCCGACGATCGTCCTCAATATGCCGTGCTTCCCACTCTTCTGCATCTACAGCTTCGTCGATCCTGGGATGTCTCCTGCACTCGATGCCCTTCGAAATGTCTCCATGGGACTCTTCGATCTTTGGTTGGCAGTGTAATGGATGCCCCTTTTGTCTTTCATCTCTTTATGTATGTTCTATGTAGATACGGCATAGTCTTCGTCGGGATGTTGCTGCACAGGGAACGCGCCTGGAAGAAGAGGGTAGGGAGTTCTGAAGGACCTTCGAGAAGGCTTCTCTGTAGATGGAAGCGATGCCGCTCGTTGGTCGTATCGTTCGTCTCATGCGGTACCCGAGTGCACTGGCGCGATTCGCACCGAAGATCACTCCACGTGACAAGGCTTCTTCCACCAGCTCCGCCAATGAAATGGACATTTATTTCACGCAGTTCGATCGCCAGATTCAATAAAGATTTAGCATTACATTCATGCAAACACCTGCCCAGGTGCAACAATATTTTTCCTAATTAAAAAACCTGCTACTGAAAGCAGAGATCCAGAACGATTTCTCTCATAATTCCCCGAAGCCAACAGCCATACTTATCACCTGCGTCGTGCATGTGGACAAATTTGCGGATACATTGTGACTTACAATCAACGGGATGGGGATAATCGACGAGCCTTGACGTTCGTACAAACGGCAACCCGTCAACAAATTAACGAAGAGAAGCATCAACGTTCATTCCAACCCCTCGGGATACGGTCAGTCGACCAATCATGGTCAGAGGCAGGCGGGCTGTCGTTTTTTCCATTTACTAGTCGTCCTTGTTTTTCTTGATTTATTACTTAACTTTATTTGTAGAAGATGAGACTGGTGCGTTCGATGGTGTTCGTGGACCACAACGTAACAAACCAACTTCATCCATTGTTCGAGATCTTCTACATCATCGAGGTTCTCTGAAAAAATTTTTCGCTTTTTAAAGTTTTCTTCAGATTCTGCTATCATGCGTCTTGCTTCTCATCCTTCCACCGTTTGCATATTCGATCATTCACTGTGGAATCTATCACCGAAATGTTTGTCAATCCCTTCTGCCTCTGTTGACGATACCATCAGCTTCGTCAATACATTTCGGGCGCGTTGATGCACGTTCACGCTTCATTCGCTGCTCGCATGTGGCTGATCATCTGCCAGATCTTCCCTGATCTCCAAATCCGTAAGCTAAAGCCAATAGCAAATGAAATGAATGTTTTCAGTCTGCCATCCTCTGTTCATATTGGCCAGCATGGTTCGATGTTCTCTGATTGGCTTCGTGTGTTCTTTGTGAGTAGATATAACGCATTCTGCGAAAAATTCAACTTTGCTCTGTCACCAGGAAGTCAAACGCGTTGAGGGCCGGAATCACTATATACGTTTTGGTCCTTATGATGACCGAAAAGCAATTTCACAGTTAGGACTCCTCTATCTGATTCCTTTGATGAGAACTTGAAGGTCAAAAATCGCTTTTTTGGAGCTCCGGTGAGAGAGATATCGTGATTTTTAATTCTGTTCTTTCAACAGCCAGGCCAACCTGCAAAGTGGCATTGTATACCACTATGAATGAGCTAAAAGTGTGCAACATAAGAAGTCATGAGTGCATTAGGCTGCAGAGCTACTACATTTTTCGCTTTATCTGCATCAGTATCACCCAACAGAAAAGTGAATGTAAACTGACCCCAGAGTGCCGTGCCACAACTTTAGTTCATATCAAAAAATTCTCCATAAAATTCTGCTTCGGGTAGTGGAAATGAAACTTGGCTACGTTGGGGCATGGGGTACATACATATTTTAGAAGATGAAAATCAATTTTTCCAGTTTCGGATGAATATTTCCCCTGGTCATGTGCGAGGTTGGACAAAAGATATTTAT
>JACMIG010001317.1:0-21312 GCA_014805385.1 Levipalatum texanum
CGGGTTGGCAAGGGGAGGAGAATAGCCCACCGTTCCCGCACTTCTCCTCCCCTTGCCAACCCGGCGCTTTTGTGTCGCAGTTCCTCTGCAACCGTTTGCCCCAAATAGCGCACCTCACGCTTCACGGAAGCGCGAAATCGCGTCCCTCGGGTCGCGCGAGCGCGAACTGCGGAACGTTCGCTAACCGCACCAAATAAGTGCGGAACGATTTTTTCGCAATGTTGTGGACTCCCATAATAACCTTCTGCGGTCGTCCGAGGAAGAGGGCGAAGACATGGCGGAGGAAGGGTTGCGCGCCGACAGCGAGGCATTCTGACGTCGTGTCGTATCTGAAAAATTGGGCGAAATGCCAGCGAATACTTGGCATTCTGCCAACTCACCCAACGGTCAGTAACAACTCCACCATGACACGGAGGGGCTGAGCAGTGGGAGGAAGTGGTCTGAAATGGGTTCGGCCATTACTGCGTTTAGCGATCTAGTCCTAACCGGCTAAATGTAGTAAAAACGAACTTTGAGTGATGATTCCCGATCTGTAGGAATATATTATCGACCCTCAACTGCTCGCACAGCTGCTGGACGCTCGTATCCAGTCCCGCCGAGACTAATCGCGACGTTTCGCCCGTCGGCGACAGTAACCGGAGGACGCCTGAAGATCAGGGATGCTTTGGCAGGCTGCCAAGATTCAAACCGATCGGAGTCCCGAGGGGACCGGCGGAGTTGAGGACTGCTCCAGTCGATCGGGATGTCGGCGGAGAGGGGGAGACATAGCCACGGGGAGAGGCAGGACGGGCACTGCGCCAGCCGCGGTTTTTCTAGAATAGTATTGTCAATGGAAAGAATGATGAATAAGTTCACACCATGTCAGGCTATGGAAAAGATTTTTCTCAAAGCGCGTAAGGGAGCATTCTCCGCACAGTTCTTCACCTCGACAATAAACAATACTAAATTATAGAAACGAGCTCAGCGTGAATGTACCTTTGAGAGCGTGGCAAAGCGCCGTCCTTCTTCACGTGCCGCTGGAGCTCCAGGCGAGACCAGGTTTAGCCGGAGATCGGAGGAATGTCGGATCATATCATAAGACCAAAGACATGGGGGAATGGGGGAGATGGATGAGGGTGGAGGTTGGAGAGGCGTTGGAGGCGATGGAGGAGTTGGAGAAAGAAGGAGGGAGGGAAGCAGGTGGAGGCAAGGAGTAGAAGAAGGACTGGGAGGAGGATGGGGATGAAAAGGAGAAGGAAGAAGGAGGAGGGACAAGGAGTCGAGGGGGACCTTCCTCCCCCGAAAGGAATAGGGCGGACTGTTGATTGACTGCGGGAGAGGCAGGCGAAACCTCCACAGGTGATTCCCTCTCGTCGTCTCTCCTCTCCTCCTCCCTCTTCACTCTCTCGCTGACGAGAGACAGGTGAAGAGGAAGAGAGAACAGAAAGGTAAGAGAAAGAGGAGAGGGGGGGGCAAGAGGAGTATATAATTACTCCTCTAATAACTCCCCTGTGTGTATGGAGGGGCGCATCCCCCCTCAGTCGCTATTCTTGCGCCTCGAACCACGAGGACACACGAGAGAGAGCCTTTATGTCCGCGAAAATGACAGGACACCCCCCACCGATCGCGGACTGGGATTAATTGGACTTAAAGTATCTCAGCTTCGAGAACTGCAACGGAAAAGCTACTCCTGTTTCGAAACTGGGAACGGACTGGGAACGCCGATGGCGTCTATTGTCGAACACCAAGAACGGCGAATTTCCACGCCCGAAAATTCGGATGACGGACTGCTCCCGTTCTTGATCTACCGTTACAAGTTATTGCCTTGCTCATAGGCAGCTCTTTGGTGTTCGATAATAAGTACAACTGGAGATATTTGTATTCCGGCAGTCTGGACTCCAGAAGACGGATGATAGAGCCCTCAGTACTCCTTCCCTCTGTCAACTGCCTAATATGGATGGTATGATTGAGAGAGTCAGGATACCAGCTGGTTATTCCCGTCGGGGAGACTTCTAGAGAAATTTATTGTCGCTGAACTTTACCGCGCAGCTGCAGTCACAATGGCCAGTCAGCGGAGGGCGAGAAGAAGTCTCCCCTCAAGAGGTCACCTCACTATGTACGGAGGTAACAAGCATGACCTCATTGTGCCAGCTGCAAGATACGTGACAGCCGGCAGATGCTACTCGAAATACACCGATGTATTGTCGGAGCAAAAAATGACTCGCAATAGCGGTCTGGCCTTTCCAACAAAAATGTTGTGGAAAGCTAAAGTTCTGATTTAACTCTTTTGCAATTTTGACAGTTCCAAAGGTGTCTGATCTCCGCGCCTAAGCGCGACTCCCTCTCTATGGTCTCTATCCTGGCAGGCAACGAGAGAATTCCGTTTTCAATGGTGAGAGAACAGATCGGGCGGAACGGGAATTTAGAAGGATTTCGAACTGCGATAATATTTTGCGCCCTGTATCAGTTGGGTAGTCCGGGATAGAATGCGATCAATGGGAGAGAGAAAAGTGCCGGAGTATCAAATAGTGGTGGAATTTCCAGCCCATGGGTTCTCGACAATAAATGGACAATTGCGTTCCCCCTTTCAATACCCCAGATATGAGAGCGAATGCCAATCGCCTCACAATCAGACTACTATGAGTATGAAAATAAGGTCAGACTCGGGCCAAAGTGCAAGTGCACTTTCGCCAGACAATTCTGAACATTAAGTATTCGAAAAGCCAAAAATTATTCAAAGCGGCAATTGTGTGGTATAAAGTGGCAGAATGTTAATGAGGCGTCGTGGATTGAATCTTCTTCCATTGTCTCCGTTCCTCATCGCCCGAGAGGAGTCGTCTAACAAGATGTCTGCCGAAAAGCCAGAAAGGTAACCCTTTTCTATTTTCGGCCAATCTATCCCTTCTAAAAATATCGTACGCTATTTTGCGAGAACGTACAATACGATTTCTTTTTTTAAAGAAAGAAGCTTTTTTACTAATACAACCTTCTTCGACTTTCGGCAAATCAAACCCGTCTAAAAAATTCTCTTCACTAAATCAAAATGATTTTTTTTAAATTGACAACAATCCACGTGATTTCCCGACTTACAGTACCCTATCCACATCCCTGCCGGTTGATTAGTGAATAGAATGTAACAATGCTGGAATTACGGTAATTTTCAGCCCCGCTGAGACTCCGCCCAAGGACGATGACAAACATGGAATCACTGAAAGATGGTGAGGCTGTGAAATATTTCTATTTTGCGAATCCGTAAAATTAGGCAATTGTGCGAAAAAAGTAGAAAAAAATGATGATTAGTTACTTTAATCGGTTTTCAACAAATTACAATTTTGTCGGATTTTACGGAACCTGAAAATATGTTAGATGTTTTATAACCTGAAAAAATTAAAAGGATCTTAATTGAGGGGACCAGATGTTCCGCGGGCTCGAAAGGAAGCAGACAAGGAGCAGAACGAGTCGTTCTGCAACGTCTTCTCGCCGGCAGTCACTACGTTCGTAAAATAAATACAAATAAATTTGAATATTTTAAAATTCTGCAAAATTGGAGGAACCCAAAAAGGTAAATGCCGCGCATGTTTTTAATAGCAAACGCATGTCTGTGCGCGACTCTTACTTTTTTCGGCAACCTAAAATAAATATGTTGTAAAGAGAGCTGTATTTTGTAGCATCAAAACGGTCAATCTCCAATGGAGCACGCAAAGGAAAGACAAGAAGAAAATCAAATCTGATGGGACGACTACCGAAGACGCTGAAGGAAGCAAGAAAAAGGGCAGCCAGAGGCGCAGAAAAACTGAACAAGAAACTACCGAAGACGGTGAAGAACTCGACAAGAAAGCCGAAAAGGATAAGAAGACTGGGTTTGATCTTTGATTTCTTTATTTTGAAACACTTGTTATATTTTAGATCGAGGGAGCGTCTCCAAGTAAGCAAGAAAAAGGACAGCAAGAGGCGCGGAAAAACTGAAGAATCTACAGTAATGATTATGCGTGTTGGGCCAGGGGGAAGAGAGGAATTGATCAATTCACTTCCATATCCCGTATTGGCAACCGTAACCCGCTTAATTACCGTAACCCGGACTCACCTACCGTAACCCGAATTTACTACCGTAACTTCACGATCTCCTATTGGCAGCGAACAAAACGAAAAAGATCTCATTGCCCTGTCAGGTCAAAAGTCGTGGATTACACGAGCGGAATGATTTTTAAAAAATATAGCGGTCCGCAGATTAGGATTATTATCAGGGCCGCTATTTCAATATCTACCGTATTACCTTTAGAAAAAGCCTACAAGCAAGCGTCGCACCAGCGAGTCGCCCGCGAAAAGGCAGTCAAAATCAACGGTATTTTTTCTCATGTATTATTATTTAGGTAGAATTTATCGAATATTTTTTAAAAAATAAGTAATATTTATTGAAACTCTAATTTAAAAATTGCACTGTTCAGGTCTCGAAGGAGTCGGTACGATCGGCTGCAAGTTCTACCCGTCGATCTCCAGCTAAAACTCCGAAGAAATCGGTGATTTGTTATTTGTTGAGTGCACCAGCAGTTTTTATGTCATTTACTAAATTGCCCCAAGCTCGCACGCAACACATTTCCAAATTTATCGATTAATTTTAATATATAAGTAAAATTTATTTTAATAATTAAAATAATATTTATTAAAACTAATTTAAAAATTGCTCTTCCAGGCCTCGAAGGAGTCTGTACGATCGGCAGCAAGTTCTAGCCGTCGATCTACAGCTCAAACGCAGAAGACTTCGGTGATTAGTTATTTTTTCAGTGCACCAGATTTTCTGTGATTTACTAAATTACAACAAGCTCGCACACAATACCACACCAATATTCTTGCTTGCAGCCACCGGCTCTGACACTCCCGAAATCTCCGGCTTATCCCCATGTAAGAGGGAGAGGAGTACGGTATCCAGAAAAATTGAACTTTCAGGAGATCGATATGACTTCGAAAAATTTCGAGGTCGCCTGCCGGTTCCTGGAGATTCTCAAAAGGTGAACGGATACATTTGTGGCCCATCGTACACAAATGTGTCTTTTCCAGGAACAACTACGCCGAGAATTCGCTGCCGCACGAGAAAAACGAGAAGCTGCGCCGCTTTTTCGAGGACGGCATGACGGATCAGAGCAACGCCGTTCGTATTCGTTCTTCTGCGATTTACTAAATTACACCACGCTCCGCATCACTTGTTTTTCAATCATATTTTATCGTTTTCGACCCACACTAATAACATTTGCGTGTTAATTGTAATTATTGGTCCCCCAAAAAATTAATCTAACTCTAAAAGAAATATTAAGATCTAAAAATATAATAATAATATTTCAGACTCTCAAACTGATCGCCGGCGCTTTCGATATCATCCTCAATACTCTTCCGTTCCGGTGAAACTTTTATTTTTTAGCGTTGTATTGAATAATCGATTTATTGATTTTATTATTAATTTCTTATTGATTTTCTTCAGCGCTGGTGACCTCGACACGATCATTGACGAGGAAATTAAGGAATTCATGAAGAATCGCAGAGAGGTTATTTTTACTATTTGTAAATAAAATATTTTATTACTGGCATTTTTCAAAAAATTAATATTTCGAGTAATAAAAAGGCAGAATGAGCAATGTTTATATCACATTCTTGTTTTTCTCCCTAATTTCCCACTCCCCAGCTGTTAAAAAAGATTTAAAACTTATTCTAAAAAATGGCTTAATCTCGCTTGGCAGGCTCGTCAGGCAATGCTGGATGCTCTGATTGTGCGCCCCGAATTCCTGCCACTGAGATGGGGCGGGAAGGCTGTCGTCGTTCCCAGCAGCACTGATCGTAATAACATTGTTGTGTACATTCCAAACCGTCGATGGCACATTTGTGTATCGTCCTGGACACTTTTGTGAGCATAGCAAAACTAAATTTCAGGTCCGATCAACAAGAAGGGCAGTGATGAGGAGGAAAACGCCAAGCCGAAGCCTCCGTGAGCGCAACATTATGGCAATTCTAACGGCATTAGAATAATCTGTCGATTGAAAATGGGGGTTGGAGATCGATGTTTGATAGATGTTTATCACTGGATAATATAAAGAGATGTGGAGGCGACGCGCGAACCGGTAAGCATCGTAATGAATGATCTACTGGGGCTTGATTACATCCATTACGCTTCATACCGCGGAATAGTGCGTGAGTCGCCTCCGTACCACAATAATTCATATAACTGCAGCAAGTCTGAGTAACTCGAACACCGTGTGGAATGCTCCAGAATCAAAGGCTAAACAATTTCGGGTATAAATTTATTTTGGCAACGTTTTGCTATCTGATTCTTGGCCCCTTTTTCAGGAGACAATATTCGCGCCTGAGGCCTTCTAAAGAACATCCGCGAATCCGTCGATTGATCGAGATAAAGGATTTTGAGCGGAGATTTCATATTGTGTTCATATTCGGATCAAAATGTGGATATCGATTTGCTTCCGTCTGATCATTTTGCCGTCCTCAGAATTCGCCGCTTTTGGGTGCACGACAATATTCGATTATGACAAGGATACAATTCCCTTCACATTTTTGCGAACCGTCCCTTAATAGCAATGCTTTTTCTGCGTGACTGCAGTCCATTAGATTCCTTCGGCGGCGTTTCCTTCAGCTATCTCGTCCCAATCATCGGTCCAACCGTGTGTTCTATTCCTGCTCGGATCTCTCATCTTTCTCGCCATAGAGAGAATCTGCGCTACTTTGGCTGTCCCAAATTTTGAATTTGTATAATATTTTCTTTTTTATGGTTGGCGGCTGAGTTCCTGATAATTGTACTGCAATTAGAGAAGAAGTAAGAGAAAGATTCCGGTCCGTAAAACAGCTGTTGCCATTGTGGCTAAAATATACTAAAATGCAGACACAGGCGAAAGTGCACTTGCACTTTCGCCTGTATCCGGTGTCTGCATTTTAGAATATTTTAGACACAATGGCCACAGCTGTTTTACGGACCTCAAAAACGACTCGAGACGGCGGAGCAACGCGGCCCCTTCTGTACGTAGCGGAGCGTAACTCCGCTACGCCAAAAGGCTGCTGTTGAACGGACGTGAAAAGTGAGAGTGACCTCTGCCATGGATGATGGAAACACTGACAATGATTCAATGGATTATAATGACCCCCTCTTTGTGGCACGAGCTTTCTCTGATCCGGACAAGCGACTTTCTCTCTCTCTTTATCCGGTTAAGGGTCATCGACGACGCAATCACTTTGTTCTTCCTTATCCCCCTCCCCTCTTCCCCCTCCCCTCCCTCTCTCCCTCCCTCCACCCTCCTCCTCTCCTCTCCCTCTCCCCATTCCCTCCTCCTCCTTACCCCAACTGATCCGAACAAGCTTGGGCAGTCACCACACGAGTATCCCTTCTTGGCATGCGGTTACTGACCCTACTCTTGTTGTCAATTTCTCTTGTTTCTGCACAACAAAGCTACGACGGCCCATTAGGACCCAATCCGGACGACTTGTTTGAAGAGGTCAGATTCTTTCTTCTCACTTTTTTGACATAATTCTTCAGGCACTGCCGGCCGTAGGCGATAATGCCGAACCAGCAGGGAGATCAGGTGAATATTGAACACTATTCACTTTATTCAAGAAAGAATATGTATAATCTTTCAGAAGAAAATACCGAGGCAGCTCCGGTTTCTCACACTTCGCCTCCGGGAACTGTTCCTGTCGGCTATGAAGAGGTGATCCATTTGTAAAGAAAAGGAGTCATTTCTGTAAATTCTGCATTCTAAAATTTTTCAGTCATCTCCAGCGCTCGGTGATAACATCAACGAAGCTGCCCAGCAGGAAGATCGATCAGGTCTTTAGTTTGCGCCTTTTTTTGTTTATAAACTTGTTGTTTTGAGACGACGCCGTTCGCGTAATACAAGTTCCTGCTTCTGATGCTTCGTCGCAAAGCTACGACGGATCCTCAACGCCCAGTGCCGATGGCTTTGAGGATGTCTGTGTTTTATTTTCATAAAAATGAAGTTGTGCTTCTTTCCAGGCTTCTCCTGCGCTTGGAAACGATGCCGATGAACCTGCGCAGAAAAGCGATCGATCAAGTATATTTAAAATATATTCTTAAATGAATTCGATTTTTAGACGAAAATTTCGCTGTTGTAACGGCCTCCCCGCATCAACAAGAAAACTCGGACGATTACCTCGTGGCCGCAGCCCAGGAGGACGAGAGCAAAGGGTGAGAAAAAGAAAAGCAAAAGGACTCCGTCGAGCCGGATTCGAACCAGCGACCTAAGGATCTACAGTCCTCCGCTCTACCAACTGAGCTATCGACGGGAGATGCATGCATTGCAGTGGGCGGCATGGCAAGGGCCCGTCCGATCTGCTGAATGACTTTGATGAGACGATGGCAGCGGAGGGCGGAAACTTTCCCATTGGAAAGGAGGGAGTCGAGATGATTGAGGACGGAGATCCGAGTCTGAACATCGGGGACGAGCCCAGTGATAACATTGCTGTGGCCACTACTTCAAGACCTGCTTCGAGAGGTATTGTCCCTGGGGAAAATCAGAGATGTTGCCGAGAACCACAAAGATTTGATTTCTCGCTACTCCGTCTATCTCACCGGCTGGAACGAATTTCAGTAACCGCCAATTCGGCCCTGAAGCGTGTCACCTTTGTACCACAACGCCCAACGTTTAAGATTCCGTCGAGAAAGGTGGGCAGTCCGCTGTGATAAACGCAGAGATGAAATGAACACTTCTAGCATTGAGCCAATTCAACCGATACTACGTTTATCTCATTGTTACTCAGCCGGAGTCGACGACCCCAACGCCATTCGGAGAGTCTCGCGATCCCGAAAAGCTCGGTCCCAAAACGTGGACGATTGGAAAGGATCAGCCAACGAATTACTTGCCACAGTACTACCAGAACTATCAGGTAGAAATAGTTTGAAAATAAGTAGGCCTGTGCGATACCATTCATTACCTTCGCTAACTGCTGTAAGTATTTTCACAATTGCCATTTGCAGCGCGACTTCTACTACTACCAGCACTATCCGTGGTACCGCCTCCCGAAGGGATACAGGTGTTTCCCTTTCCTTTAATGAATATTGTCGAGAACCTTCTATTTCTCAAGATATCTAATTCAAGAGCAAAGGAATTTCGTTCCCGACAATAAAGTGAAAGTCGATTCCAGGCTCCGCCCCGAAATTCACTATCGTTATCCCGCGCAGCACAACAATGCCGTGTGGCAGTACGAACACTGGCTTCCTTATAAAGGTAGATCAAGATCAACGATCAATAATTAGAGATCAAAGATCAAATGTTTCCCTTCCAGATATCTACGGCGTATATCACCTGCAACAGCGAGGCTGCGGACAAGGTCAGCTCTCCCTCCTTTCTTTATCTCTTCCCCCGCGGGTATGAGAACGCTTGCCAATCACCTCCCTTCATCGCGGGGGCATAGCTCAGTGGTAGAGCGCTCGCTTAGCATGCGAGAGGGCTGGGGTTCAATTCCCCATGCCTCCAATAATTTTCGATTTTCTAGGCGGTTGTGGAGGTGGACGTGGAGGAGACAAGCCTCTTGGAGGAGTCGGCGATGACGGATCCTTTAAGTGGAATGAGGACGAGGATCTGGCCAATAAGGTAGAACTGCAATTTAATATCGGCAGAAATTCAATTCGGAATTGCCGCCAGTCTGCCATACAAAAAGCTGGCGGACCGTCTATTAGTTTTCCCGTCAACAATACCGTAATCCTTGTCTATCGCAAACTGATTCAGAAAGACCCCCTGGAAGACATTTCGCTGGAGACGCTCGAGCGCATCGACAAAGCCGGCAAATTCCAAGATAAGGCTGATGGCAAGTCGGGTGGAAAATCGAATACAGTAAGTGTTTTCTGTTTTTTTACTGCATTTACCAGAGGCTGGAAATCAGTATCCAGCGGCACGAAATACTCGGTTTCAGAGACACCCCGTCCTGCGACCCGCGGAAGACAGCGACATGCTCACAGACAGCTCGTTCGTGCCTATCGGAAAGGTTGGCACGTTGCCAAGATTTCAAATCTGGCAACTTGCCAAATTCAGGACAGCGAGAAATTCACGCGAGTTGGCGAAGATTCCAAGAGTCCCGTCCAGGGACTAGAAAGGATCGACGCGGCTGAAGCGGCGGGTATGTAAATATTTATTCTAACAATAAGAGATAAACGCAGAAGTCAGCAACCAAAATGGCGTTCAATTTGGCCTAATTCGCGTTTATTTTTCAGTTTCTCATTACACCGTTTGTATCTGCCACACTGTCAATTTTGTTTTCAGATGACGCTGAGGGTTTTTCGCGACAGGAAGAGTCGTCCACAAAAGTCTCCCAATCGGCCCTCAAGGAATTGGAGGTATTTTCACAGAATTTAGATAAACGCAGCAACAACCGAGCTGAACTATCCGTTTCTTCATTTATCTTGCGTCTATCGGATTATAGCGTAACATACCCCTGAGAAGTTGTGTCGGCGGGCGAAAAAACGCGAGTCGAACCTAAATTACCCAGTTCACCTGGCGTTTCAACTTAGGTGGCGTTTCAACTCAAACTGGGTACAATCATTTACCATCGCGGGGGCATAGCTCAGTGGTAGAGCGCTCGCTTAGCGAGAGGGCTGGGGTTCAATTCCCCATGCCTCCAAACTTTTTTAAATCAGATGATTTTTCAGGCCTTCGAGAGCGAGTTCAAGAACCTGCCTAAGGATCTTACGCGTTGGAGGAGGCGATGAGTGGTCGTGGCTTTGTGGATAGTGTGCGTGTCTTGAAGCTTGGACATCCGGGTTCGATCCCGCCCGGTGGATACCAATTGATTGATCTCATCTTTTCCTTATGTACTGATTGCTTCAGATCTTGCCAAGGTTTCCGATATCTTGTATAACTTTGCTCTATGGATCGTTGCGACCTTTTGACTGTCACAAGAGTATAAGAAACAATAGGAATGCTTATTCTGAGCCACATCCCTTCCCTGAGATATTTACTGATTGCGCTTCAGCGTTTCACACCTTCTGCGTCATATCCTCTTCCGGTGATATTTGCTATAGAAATGCAACACACCCTACACGTTGTGTGACCAAGCGAGCATAATCGCCGTTTATTGCTTATAATTCCGTGACAACGCATCCTGATAAACGAATTCCATTCTGCGTGAGTTCCTAAAGATCACCCATTCCGTGTCCATTCTACGTGAAGCGATGCTGCAGACTACGCTTGCAGGTATGGACCTCGAAATCGTTCTTCAGATTATTGATGGAACCTTGACACACACATGATATTTGTACGATTACATGGTTGCGAACTTCAAAACAATTAGCTTGTCTTCGAATAACAAGTTCTTATTATTCTTGCTGCTAAAGCAGAATATTTTAGTTCTCCTCGCTGTCGTCGCCTCCGTCCATGGCGCCTGTCAGCCACAGGACACCAAGGCCATTCGAAGCTGCTACAAAACCTTCATAACTGCCTACGGATTCGATTTTGCGGGTGAAAATCTTCCAGAATACTGGGACTTCCATGGAAAACGCGATATCTGGCTAGCAAACGGACTGGAGACGCAGCCCAAGATCAGGAAGTGCGTTTTACTGCAATTAGTCTCTATTACTGAGCCAATTACTTCTACTCTGCGCAGATTTGCATGAGTTTTGTTTTCGGAGGCATACGTTGGTTTGAAATCAGCTTCTTACAAGCGAGAAAAGAATTCTCAAACCTAGAAGCACCCGAATTGTCATCGAACAAGTCGTCTAACAACAGCTCAACCTTAAAATGTTTTCAGCATCGGCCGCGCCCTCAAGACCTGCATGGACGACTACTTCAATTGCGTTGAGAAGCCTGACTTCATCGCCATGTGCCAAAACGAGACGGACGCCGCCAACTACATGTCCGACCTCGCTGTCACCGGATATCAGACCAGCGATCGCGGACACTACCGTGAGTGGTGGCGCGGCTAGGACCGGCGGGCTCCAGTTTAAGTTCTCTCGTTTGATCCCCAAGCAGAGCACATCTTTTGCAGTTCTCGTGAGGCATCACTACTGCATTGAGAACTGTGGGAAGACCGCTGAAACCGACTTGGCCGCTTGCAAGGCTGCGTATAACATTGGCAAGGCTTCCGCGGACCTCACCGTCAAGTGCATGTAAGGGTTTGAATTTTCCCGCCTTTCCTACTATGCGCAGTAGTGATACGCCCCAATTTATCCTAAATCCAGGGCTCTGTCGGATTTTCTGCTGTGCAATGCGAGCGTCGTTGATAAGTGCTGCGGAAAGGAGGTATTTATTTTTTCGCACAAGCAAAAACAGTAGCGCTCAGTTGATCGGTTATTTATTAGGTTGGCATATCAGTTTTCAACAGCGGAGTGTCTACGCTTTCAACGCTTTCTCAAAAGTTCGGAGGAGTGGCCAAATGAAATATTCGCCATTACCATTGGCATTCTTCTGCCATCTCTCCGGCGACTTGTGGATACCCTCCTTTTAGAGGTCCTCGAAATGTAGTGCAAAGAAGTCATTCAGGTTGGAATTTACCACGCCGAGGGTTATATTTTATTCTCTGACAGGAAGCGACACCACTGGCTGATTATTCTGTCATTTGATAGAGCAAAGCCAGAAGAAAGTTCTAGGCGTGATTGGGCTGTTCAGAAAACGTTCTCCGTATCAACTGGATTTTTCACGTAAAGTGGTTGTTGGAGATGTGGCTGTAGAGGAACATTTGTTCCCACAGTTCATGCTTTTTGTGATCCAATTGCCTTGATCTCTCGCGGTTGCTTAGAGTAGGTCTTGACAGTGATGGCTGTGATATCGAATAGGAGGTCCGGGTACCCAAGGATTTTAGGGGTTCCGAGAGATGTCAAGAAAACGCCAGTAGAGCATCTGGACTTTGAAGAAGCATTTCCCGTTCTCGAATGGTCTAGTTCAAGCCATAATCATAGCATGAGTGTGGACATCGATAAGGTACATTTTGGTCATAAACATACCAGCCCACGGTGTAATCGGGCCAGAAAGAAAAATTCAAAAGTTGGCATGAGAAATTTGGAGGCAACCGTTGATTGGGCTTATTCGGAATTCTCGCTCTCATTTCATATGCGAAAATGATAGGAGCAAATCAATATCGAGGCGGTGTAGCCAGGGATCTTCGCTACACTACACCCAAAGATGCCCGCCATTACTCATGTGTTTTTCACAACTCCCGGAATAATATTGTCGATGGTAACGCTTTGCGTACGAAGTTAGATCAGTGTACGGCATAGTGGATAAAGGGCATGTGTTGCTCTTTAGACATCCGAATTCGATCCCGCCCCGTGGTTACCAATTTTGATATCATTTTTTCGCCTTATGCACTGATTCCGCATCAGCAATGCAACAATTCTGCTTCAGTATATCTGATTCTGCGCCATAGCACCTTCCGGAGACGCTTGAAACTTCAATGTTGCGTTGTGCCCCGCCCTACACGTTGTGTGATCGAGCTCTCTTAATCGTCTTTTATCGCACCTGAGGCCGTGACGAAGTGTCCTGATAAAGGTATTCTGCGTGAGTACTGGGAGATTCCCGGTTCATTTTGCGTGAAGATATGCTGCGGACACTCCTAATAGGTAGGGATCGTAAAATTTTGAAGATACTTATTTATTCTAGACTTCCAGCTTCTTTTCAACCCATAAATGAGCACACCGGTATACAGGGGTTCCACATTTCGCTCAATTTCGTGTAACGCACCAGTTACCGAAGTAGCTTATTTGAAAATAGGCCTTTTTTTCTTCACGCTCGCGCTGGTTGAATCAATGAAAATCAATCAGAACTCAAAATATAAAAAAACGCCACTGCATTTATATTTTTCCTTTTTGGTCCGCTATAAATTTCCCTTGCAGTGCACCTCGCACTTGTCGCCTCTGTTCATGGCGCCTGTCAGCCGCAGGATACCAAGGCCATTCGCGCCTGCTACAAGACCTTCATAACTGCCTACGGATTCGACTTTGCCGGCGAAAATCTCCCAGAATACTGGGACTTCCACGGCAAGCGCGATGTCTGGCTGGCCAATGGACTCGAAGTTCAGCCCAAGATCAGGGAGTATGTCGATATCTCATTTATTTGGAATGCAATATATCCCGACATTACTGCGCTTAGACAAGCAAAGAGTGTGTCGGAATATGATAAATTTTCACATGAAATAGTAGTGGCAAAGCGTAGTATCGGCTGGATTTACATGTATAAATGCACTCGAAAGGCTTCAAAACGCTCCAATTCCAGCCTCGGCCGAGTCCTAAGGTCATGCATGGACAGTTACTTCGATTGCGTCGACAAGCCAGACTTCATCGCCATGGGACAGAATGAGACGGATGCCGCCAACTACATGTCCGACCTTGCCATCACCGGCTGGCAGACCAGCGACCGCGGACACTACCGTGAGTCGTGGCGCTGTGGTTAGGGCCGAGGATTGTAATGTGGTGTCGCGAGTTCGATCCCCTAGAATAACTCGTCTTTTGCAGTGCTTCTAAAGCACCACTACTGTCTTGAGCACTGCGGATCGCACGCCAGCGCTGAGCTGAAGGCGTGTAAGACAGCGTACAACAATGGAAAGATGTCACCTGAACTCCCCGTAAAGTGCAAGTGAGTTTTTGAATTTGCCCGCCCTCCGCACTAAACGCAGAAGGGACCTGCCCTAAACCATCTTAAATTCCAGGGCTCTTTCGGATTATCTGGTATGCAATGCGGGCGTCATCGCAGACAAGTGCTGCGGAAAAGAGGTATATTATTTTTTCCGAAGAGATAAGCGCATTAGCGACCAGATTCTCGTCAATCATCATTTTCCGACTCTACTTGCTTCCTAATTCCGTCCTCCTTAGGCAGCTGAATTCAACTGCGGCAGTGTGCGGGCGGACGAAATGATTTCGGACGAAGATTTCCGCCACAAGTGCCCGAGCATCGCCGCCTGCCCGACTGGCGATCAGTAGAACTGGTCAATCGAAAATGTAGTTCTCCAGAACTCTGCTTTTAGCGAATAAGTTAGTCTCGGATTTTCGATAATAAAGCTTTATTCCTCTTTACACGCAGACATTTACATCAGAGCACACTAGAACATAGACGCGAAGGGATCATACAAAATCGATAGTCGGTCGGCAGATCTTTGATCGGTGAACTGTTTACTTCTTCTTGGAGGCGGTGATGATGAGGGTTCCGCGGGCGGAGAGCGTCGACTTCACGGAGGTCGTGTCCACATCCTCGGGAAGCTTCAAAGAAATCGATAAATCAATAAAATCAATAAATCAAAGAAATCAATAAACTCACGTGGTACGAGCGCGTGACCTGGCGAGTGACGGAGCCGTGGGCATCGCTCCTCGCGGTGTGCTCGAGGTGGATCTCGAGAAGGTTTCCGACCACCTTGACCTACAACGAATTTGTATCTACAGGCTCAGATAGATCTAAAGGAGGAGCTCGAAGTGGTAACGTTGTTGTAAATCAGGGTTACGGTAGCACGAAACTTACGGAGATCTCGTTGGGCGTGAAGTGCTGCGCGTCGAGCCCGACCTCGAACTTGTCGGCGCTGTTGTGGACCTGCAATTGGAGATTTGAAGATGGAAAGCTTCTCTGTATCTACACTAACTTTTACAGATCTAATTCTATCTACACATGTAGATGTAAATTAAAGGAGGATCGTACCTTCACGACGCCGTCATTGTGCTGCAGGGGCCACTCCCACTGGGCGCCCTCCCATGCGTGCTCCACGGTCACGGACATTATCTGGAAGCTTACAGTAACCAGCAAGAAAAGATACAAGTCTAAAAATAAGATCGCTTGGAAAGAAGTATGAGGAAAGCCATGGGCAGAATCTGCAAGCTTACAATATCTCATCAGACCAGAAATCAGTCTGCGATTGCTCTAAATGTATGGAAGTGAATAAAGCAGAGTATCTGCAGACATACATTAACTCTCAGGACAAGATATCAATCAGTCATAACTTATTACGCAGATATAAACCATTATTTCAAGCCTTCAAGCAGTTTGCGATAACCCAGAACTAAAACTGTTTCGGATCTGGCAGACACTGAACTAAAAGTCTGGAAGGCGTCTGAAGGGAGGGCGATCCCGTGGGAGGAGGAGCTTCTACTTTTCTATTTATCCGGCATCCTCTAGGATCTTTCTGGGAGGAGGCGAGCGCACAATTCCCGCATCTTCTCGAGCCACTGTAAACATTTGCATGGCGGGAGGCGGTGTGCCCTTCTCTCGCTGTCTCTTCTCTATGATCTTTCTGTGCTCTCTTGAGACACAGGAAGAGAAAGAGTTGGGGGATAATGGAGAGTTGAGGCAGTGAAAGAAATTTTGACACTGTCTTCTTGGAGACCGTCTCGGGATACGCACGTAGCGAGGCTAAAGGGCCACTGAGCATGAGAGGGGAGATAGGAGGATGTGGAGAGGAAGGAGGGGAAGACATGCGGAGGGGCAGAGAGGAGGATAAGTGAGGAGGTGGAAGATATCGTAGGAGAAGGAGAAATTTGGAGAAGAAGAGAGGAAGCGGGATGGGGAAGACTGGAAAATAGGAGAGGGTAGGAAAGGGTGAGGAAAAAGAAGAATGAAGGATTGGAGGAGAGAGGGAAGGAAGAGAGAGAGGATGTGGGAGGAAGAGGTGGCACTAGATTCCCATGACCCTTGAATTAGTGGCATTTCAATCAGAAACGGGGGATCCGGCATCTGGACCACATGTGGAAACGATCCCGAGGCGCCGCAACATTGCAATGACCCACGGGGCGGGGATAAATATTTTCGCGAGATCTTGAAAACAAATGCGCGGACCGTTTTTGATTTCGTTCCAAGATTCAGGGCGAAAGTTCGGTCAGAAAAAGAAAATAAAACATTTTGTCTATTTCTAAATCATCTCTTTCAACAAATCAGAAGCAAAAGTAATCAAGCTGAATGAGCAGGAGAACTTCTCTGAGGGTTCACGAGGTTGAGAAAGCCTCCTCCTTCCGAGAGGAGAGAGGAGAGGAAGGCACTTGAGGACTACGCTGTTGACCTTCCAGCGAGACGAGAAGAAGAGAAGAGAAGAAGGCGAAGGGATAAACAGCGTCGATCCACGGGATCGCTCGTGTTATTGTCGAGAAGCCGAACTGTGAATACCTCTCCAAAATAAAGTTTTTATCATAGCGGTACAAGACATCGCGGAATCCCATTTCATCGGATGAGCATGCAACGAATCCAAAATTTTTCAGGGTGAGCAAAACACAAACGCGGTTTTTAAGCATTTTGGCCCAAAATCTACACAATAATCCTTGAAATCTAGTAGGGATCGTGAACATTAGTTGATATTTGCTGTAATTGTTTTGTCACACCCGTGCGATCGAAACAATAGCACGCTCTCATTAATTCGGAAGACTCCCGTCACGACACAGCAATTCGGAGATTCAACGGGTCGGAAAGCCGCTTCACTATTTATTTGCTGTGGAATATCGCATCTATGGAAGACGGATGAGCTGCTCTCACTGCAGCGACATAAACGGGCAGACGAAAATTTCGCACAAGATTGGCATAGTCTCCATTTGTCTGCTTTTTTCTTCCTATCCAGACAGTCTGCCTTCTTCATCTTCTCCCGACTCGACCTTCCTTCCCTTCCTCTCGACTGACTTCACGTGAGCTTTTTCCCTCTCTTCTACCCCTCCGTCGTCAACATCCTCGTCCTACTACCTTAACACTTTGTGAACATGCCCATAACGAACTTTATGGAACAATCGCATACATCTTTGTTCGACGTTCTCCTTTCCGC
Source organism: Levipalatum texanum (assembly GCA_014805385.1). NCBI lineage: Eukaryota > Metazoa > Nematoda > Chromadorea > Rhabditida > Diplogasteridae > Levipalatum > Levipalatum texanum. The sequence continues at coordinate 17,698 of JACMIG010001317.1, forward strand.
ACCCCTTTTCGACTTCTCTTCCTCGAAACGTTACAATGCTTTCATTCTCCCAGTGTCACTATCCATTTTATTTCAGAAGCAGTTACAATGCCAGCGCGCAAGGAAGATTCCAGAAGATCGCAACTTCCATTACGCGATAACCGTGCCCCTACCGCTCGCTGTCGCCGACTCCCGTCAACAAGATTGGAAGAATGCCCTATTCAGTTCAACTTTAATGGCGGAATCAGGGTATTTTGGCTACAAAGAAACTTGACAATGTGCAGCCGCAAAAATTGAAACTGTGTGATCTCTGATTGTATGGTCCCCGACTCTCCACTTTCCCCCAGTCCCTCGCAAAATAGAATTTGCTGGAACTTCCTCAAAATATAAAAACAACATAGGGTTTGGCGCGGAAATTTTTGAAGAAAAATATAAAAACAACTTAGGGTTTGGCGCGGAAATGTCTGCAGTGTTTATTAAGCCGCTCGTAATTATACTTGACGTGAATTTTACCTTCTACTTCGTGTATTTTGCGTGTTCCTTGGCCTGTGGCGGCCAGAGTTATGTAGTGCGTCCGGGCGGTGCAGCGTAACTTTGGTTGAGCCGAACGGTATTCAACTTTTGCTTTTTATTCCGCGTATTTTAATCGTCTATTTAACGTGTATTTTGCGTGTTCCTTGGCCTGTGGCGGCCAGAGTTATGTAGTGCGTCCGGGCGGTGCAGCGTAACTTTGGTTGAGCCGTACGGTATTCAACTTCTGCTTTCTATTCCGCGTATTTTATCGTCTATTTAACATGTATTTTGCGTGTTCCTTGGCCTGTGGCGGCCAGAGTTGTGTAGTGCGTCCGGGCGGTGCAGCGTAACTTTGGTTGAGTCGAAATGCAGTGGGACGATTCGCGCTGTAGGATGTCAAATTTGGTACTAATCGATTCGTTTCGATCTAACCCAAAACCGGCTCGATCGGACCGCGCTATCAAAAGTTAGCACACCCCTCGGTTCAAAAGTTAAGTGCTGGGATCAAATAGGTCCCGGTTGAAAATAAATGGTTGCGTGGCAGCTTCGCCTCCTGATAGTATGAGTTCGGTGGTAAATCGCTTGGTAAGCATGCTCCATTCCTACATAATCTTTTGTTGTTTTCTCATCGTACCACTGATGTTATTTACCTTTATCAATTCATAATACATTTTGTGAATACAATGGAAATAAACCTGCGAAGGCGGACCAGTAATCGACAATGAACAAAAAAAATTGAAGGAGGATTATTTTGTAGAAAAGGTACCCTTGGTCGTGAATATCTTTTGAAAAGAATAATACTTTAGTAATAAATAATACGACACTTCTTTCATGCTCTGTCGACCATGGCATATTGCATTGGTTTACTCGCCTTCGAGCGGGCGATCATGTGGATGCAGCCACAGATGGAAGCGCCGAAGCACCCACACGAACACTCGAGGAAGGCCAAGATATAGAATATCTGAACATAAGAATATTGGACGAAAATCAATAAACGTAGGGGCCGCAAGCTCCGCCCACTTTGGGGGGGGGGGACATGAAATCGTCAAAAAGCGGCCGATTGAAAGCGCAAGCCGGATACTGCACCAAATATGTCGATCAAGTGCTCATTTTGGAGCTTATTCAATTCTGCACAAGCTAGTAGTGCGGCGAAATCGTGAAAATGTATTCAGAACGGAAAAAATGAGCTTGAAAAGTTGACGGTTGGAATTCGCGTCTCATTTTGCGCATGAATCGAGGTACGGCTAATTCCAGAGAAAACTGCTTGACTTTGGCGCACTTCTACGCTATTCGTATAACATTAATCTAGCTCTCGCCAAAAACCAGGCCTTAAAACTCGATATTCACGCTGCGCTTTTTGTTTTTGTGCGAACACCTCGCAGTCGCAGCTAGAACACCACGATTTTCCCTTGAAATATGAAGTGGGGCTAATTCCACAAGCTATGGATCACGTTCAACTCATTATTTCTCAATAAGGAATCCAACAAGCATCAAAACGAGCGCTTGAGCGACTGTTTTGGTAAAGTATTCGAGTTGTTTCGCGTCCCGCCTTTTGGCCCCGCTCCCCAGTCCCGCCTCGCGCTTGTTTTCTGGTCATAACTTTGCGCGGACATGAGATATCGAAAAACGGTCAAAAACATGATCTATGTCAGACCATGACCTAAATCCTGAACTAAAGTTCATGGAGCCGTTTCGGAAATTCTGAAACAGGTTGCGGTCCCTAAATAAACGTCATATGACTGCTAAACTCAAATTATATACTTTGATCAATCTTTCCTTTTCCTATTCCGCTAAAGTTTCTAAAATTCCGCACCTCATGCCTCTAATAAAGAGCCAATGGCTGAGTTCCCCGACTCTTTAGTTGGAATCCAGAGCGAGGTAGAATTCAAAAAATGAAGCACCCAATTCTTTTCTCCGCGAAGATAAAAAGATAAAGGGCACAAGTCAGCGCGAAAATGGAGGGAGGGGCACTGGACAATGCATCAGATAGCAATTGTTTTTTGTATCTCAAAAAGTCTAGCTCCAGGTTCAACGTAAATAGTGCGCTACTTTCAGTATTTCCGCAAAAGTGCAAAAACTGACCCCGAAGGCAAAGATGCGCTTGAAGAAGTCGATGAAGCCCTTGAAGAAGTTCGCGACGCACTCATCGTACCCGGACATGCCCTGGAAGAACTTCGTCCCTTCGGATATGCAGCTGAAGTTGATGTCGATCTCCAGTTCGCCCTGGAAGATCGTCATTTTTATCGGCCAACCAAATGGCAACCGTGGCCTAGTGGTAGGTATTGCGCTCCATTGAATACGAGGTTTCTCTCGCCGTCCGTTAGTTTACAGACTAATTGTATGGAGACAGTTTCGCGCCTAACAAGAAGAGCGAAACTAGGTAAGACGTGTTTGGTTCGTCGATACTACCAACCTTCTTGAATTTCAGGCAGTCTTCATATCCAGGATGTCCCTCCTTGTACACGACGATGGTGTCGTTCCTGCCCGCGATTTCGCACTTTCCATCGGAGTGTGCCTGAATGGAGCCTCTCTCTTAGTTTCTTTGGTGTTTTAGCAATGGCTCTCCCAAGATTTGTACAAATAGATTTTTTAAAGTCTCTTGGTTATTTTCTATGGGTTTCAAGAAGTAATATCTAATCCAAACTTAGTATTAGCTAGATCCTCTAAAGCATACATGTTCGGCTTCATGTCCAGACATAACCCACCCGCAGTTTCGAAAATTTTACATGGTGCCCACTCATATTCTATAGAACACGCACTAAATTAAAACATGAGAAAATATGACAAGAAATGTAGAAGTGAACCAAAACTAAATGTTACGACATTATCTCTTTCGACTCGACATCCACTATACGATGTTATCGCAAACTGAAATTGCTTCACTTTTCAACATTTCACTTCCCTATGAAGCACTCATTAAAACCCATATTTCTTGGAGACTCGCAACTCAGAAAAATGTGTAGAAAAATATGCTGAAAAGTTTGAATGGCTACCTAGCCCCCATCCTCAGATACGTGGGTACCCTAAAATCACTCAATCAGCACTTTTCGACATTTTAGTGCCCTATGATGCACTCACTAAAACCCATATTTTTCGAAGACTCGCAACTCATAAAAATGCGTA
>JACMIG010001318.1:1468-21311 GCA_014805385.1 Levipalatum texanum
AAAATCCCTGTCCCCCCCCCCCCCCAGCGCTTTGCAAAGTTAGTTTAGTGCGCGTCTGTTTTTTATAATTTTTATTATCTCTAAATTTCCTTTTTTATAATGGTATTGTGTCGCACCCCATAATGGTATTGTGTCGCACCCCAACTCTTGCAAATTCCGGTCCGAACTTTAGCCTGAAGCAGAGTGTTCTATTTTGGGACCAACCGACGTGTGCAAGAAATCCGCCACGGATTCCATATTAGTGCAGAGAAAGAGGTGAGGGGAGGCTGAAATTTCGCTCGCGGAACTGGAATTGCAAAGTTTTCGACAAATCCAACTGGCCTCTTCATCTTCCCGTTCTCCTCTCACAGAACAAACAGTAAAAGTTGAGAAATCAAACCAGAAAACAGACTAGCAATGTATATTGCACCTGGTTGAGCAACCATGTCTCGACGGATGAGCATGTTATCTTGTAACACGATGTTTTCCGACTCTGTTTTGCAGAGGCCTTCGGTATTCACTTCTGTATCTAGACAATGCCGAAAGCTCCGTTTTTCTCTCATAGGTATGCAGATGACGCCTGGGGATCCGTGAGATCAGTCGATGCATGTGCTTGAAAAAGTGAACTGATTCTTTATATACTTCGAGTTATAGGGAGGCGTAATTTTTGCGCGAGGAACGGAAAATGCAAAGGTTGCGGTGACAATATACTGACGGCGAGGAGGTGAGAGAGTCGTGCGGAATTGTAGCCATGATCTTACCGAGCGCACACTTCACAACGGGGCGAATATAATGGGGAACACACAACGATGTTCCTCAATTAAGGACGAACTCCTAACAGTTTTGGACATACTCTTTTTTAACAGAATCGGTTGAGGCATCAGTAAGATATAGCATTAAGGCTGGCCATACAAATGCCAATATAAGTTGAAAAAAGGTCGATTTCTTGGACGAATGATATGTATTGTAGTTGCGGACTGATGCTTGAACTGATTTAGATGAAAATTTGCATGAGTGCTTTTCATGTCTCTATTTTGGTCCAGCAATCCGACAGCAGCTGGACATGCTCCTGGGGTGACACATGTGCATCAAAGGACCACTTATTATTCATCATTTGGACACTTGATGGCAGAAAAACAACCCAAGAGTAAAAACGAACACGGGCGAAATGGGGAACCCGTGGACGTCCGGGGCGCTCATTTGACCGGCGGAAACCAGAGGGACTATTTATTAATATAATTACATGAGCACAGTTGGTCTTGCTACACGGATACTATGTCGCCTTGTAGTCTATTTCTACAAATCTAAAGTCAACGATATTATTGTGCAGCGCTAAATATTATTAAGCAGTTCTAAATTATCGATCGGGAGGTAAAATGACAGCTTCCCGTATCTCTGCGTCCCCATCAAAGTTTTTTTTAAAATTTCTCAGGCTTCGGTTGGACTCCATGTCCAATTAGCAAACCAAAGTACTATTAATAATAATTAACGTTCACCAATGAATGCTTGTATTAAATATTGAAAACGTGAATAAAGCTGTGTTCAATGATAATGGACATCTATCTACAAATAGTCACGGTTCGAGCATTGAAGCGAAAAGTGCTGGCACGTGCGCCCATGTGCGATTTTCTTCCTTTCCACTGTACCCTTTTTTCATCCACCAGATCTGACACAAACCAAAATTCATTGAAGTACATCTATGAACTTAGAATTGTGTATGCCTTGTCGAGCATCTATTGAGACAGTGTAACGTCAGTCCGGAATCTCCGTCCGAAATTCGACCCTCCAAAATTGCGTGCTTCTGGATCAATTCGTTGAGAACACGTTTGTAACGTCCCTGTTCTCTTCGCATTCAGTATATCAGCGCGAGTTCTTGACCGGTTAGGTAGGATCGGTCCCGCGAAGAATACGTCTCGGTCATTAGCTCGGGTGTGATAGAGATGAATTACAGTTCGGACGGTGCGCAATCCCAAACTTCTCAAATCGCGGTGAGGGGGGCGGAATTGTTGCGTGCGTTATCAAAGTTTGACAGCTGGTGCAACTCGGACAATACCGTCGAGGAGTTCGCGCGTTGCCTCCGCATCACATAAAATAAAACTACGTCAGCTTAATCATATCAGGGGTATTTCTCAAAGAATGGGTATCATCGGCGTACAAAACGCGTCAAATTTCGCGTTCCGACCGTCCCTTTCCATTGAAACATCTCTCGTCGTTTGACACAATGTTCTACGACTTCGGTGCATAGCTCAGTCACCACATATTGTTCTGTGTCCCAACCTTTCCTCTTTCGCACCTCCGACTTGCGTTTTTAGCAGACATTTCTGCTTGTATCTTCGCGGCGAAAAGGAACCTAGGGCTGAAATTGATTCACATGCTACTTCAAAACATCTCCTATATGAACCCGTGCGAAATTTACTTCCGCGTTTGCTTTTATGCAAGACACCGCATTCTACACCTGTTTGGGTCATAAGCTTCACTGGTGGAGGTGAAGTGAAGTCTTGTGAGAGTCGTTGTATTTGCGCTTGTGCAGGGCGCAACCCTGCACAAACCCGGGTGAAACCGAAAAAAAATCAGCGGATTGTTGCAGTTCCTCGTCTGTCCATAATGCTCTGGCCTGCCTTGCTGGGTATTCTCACAGGACCTCCATTGCTGATTTTGTACCTCCTCGTTCTTCTCATCGTTTTCGACCTCCGCAAACAGTTCCGGAGACGATTCGTTTTCCTCTTCTTAACCTCGGCATCAGTCGAGAGCTATTATTGCAAACACGTGGTGTTTTAGCAATTCGATGAGAGGTAGTCATAACTTTTCCCTCCAGAACATCACGAGCTTCTTCAACTCCTGGATCATTGCCCGTCTGAACGGGGAACAGTTCTTTAGGTCGTATTACACTGCTCTCAACATTTACACTGGAGTTCGGTGACATCGTTAGTATTCATATGTAATAAACTTAGTCCGCAGGGCTCTTCACGTCATTCTCTACTACTTCTGCTTCTACGCCCAGAATTCAATGGCAGTAGCGTTTTGCGCCCTCAGTTGGGGCACGGCGCGGTTTCCGTTCAGCCGGGTAATCGAAATTTCCGAAAACTTAATCTTGCTTGAACAGTCCTGGATCCGGTGGTTCTGGCTGAGTTATGCCGGTCTCATCCTGATAGCTGCTGTATGGTCCGTGATAACATATGTACTCATCCAGCCACTTATTGTCGACTACGAAGGATTCTACGTTTTCTACCAGAATGGGGTAAGGGTGGAACGCTTGCTGATAATTACACGATTTGATGATTTAGGGCTATAATCTCTTCATGGTCATGGAAGTTTCCTATGCCGTAGTGGCACTGGTTCTCTGCATCGCGTTCAATGTAGGCCCCTATTGTCGGATTTCCATGTACGATAAAGATTCCTCCACATATTTTTCGTTGTCTCCTTCAAATGAGAACAGCTTCGAAATATTTTCGTTTCAGTTGCTCACTCGTTCCGCCCTCCATTCCAGTGGGATGATGAAGCCGGGTCCCGCCGTCCGTTCAACCTTCATCTTCGCCCTCTTCGTCTTCTTCGGCCAGTGCCTAAACATCATCACTATCGTATGATATGAGTTCGACTTTTTCAATGAATCGAGTAACTCAGGCTGGATGCAGCATCTTCGCTATCGTCGGCGCCTATGACGCAGCACTAATAGTCAACAATCTCAGCACAGTCGCTTCGGATGTATTTGTGTTCGGGCCAGTCGTGTAAGTCTCATTCCTATGTCAAACAATGAGTTCAATTCTTGTCTCGTCACATAAAAATTCCAAACAGCTCATGATTATTACAGAAGCACCGTTTTCATCCCCGGTCCGATTCGTCGGCGTTTTCTATGCATCGCACGGAAACAGAATTCCAACAGCACGATTACAGTCCATTTCATCAAGAGTTCTGGCTAGCGATTCGCGTAGTTCTCTCCTTTTGAAGATTCCATTTAATTCTTCGTACTATGCACATGTGTGCGGTCCCCCGCAGGTCTGCCATATACCATTATATATTTTGTGAGCACAGTGTCTATTAAACACACAATATAATTGATTTGGTGGCGGAATAAGAATCGCGAATTGTCGTTACAAAAACAGGAAATAGTTTGAGAGGAGAAATGTTTATGTATTGCAAAAAATGTGGATGCACTAATTTACAGCAATATTGCGGTTAATTAAAAATTAAGAAGTATACTTGCTAGCGTTTTTTCCCTGCTCGGTCAAGGTTTCCTTAAACAGCGAATTCATCTACGAGCATTTATTTTTTATTTCGTTTTATAGGTCGATGATGTAGAACGCGCACAATACCACCTTTTTATTTGACTGCCAACGCCTCAACGAGGAGTTCCGATCAATGCAATAGTCCATAATTTGAGACGGCTATCACAAACAACCGAAGATCCACGTTTACACAGATACAGCAATTGTTCGACCAATGACCATGGAAATTGACAGAGCAAGAGACAAACCCAAAAGTACTCCAATCGGACGTGTACGAACAATGCGAATACTACAGAGTGACCACTAATACTCCAGTTTGATGGGTTCTAGTTGTAGGTTGTGAGGCTTGGAAGGGTGAACTGCGCCCGTGTACACAGGTTCCGTGTCCACTTTTCCACCGATCGGAGGCAGGATGCGAAAGTTCTGAAAACGAGCAATGTATTTCTATGCATACCAATATAGACGATACCTGTACTGTAGTCGTTAGTCCTAGGAATAGTTCCATCCTCGCCAGCCCTTCGCCCGCGCATTGCCTCTTTCCCAAGCCGAAACGGATCGTGCGCTCCACGAGCTCAGTCGATTTCATGGGTCAGCAACTGTGCAATTGGGCATTTTATTCGTAGATTTTCGAATGCACACCATCTATAATTTTCACGAGTATTCGATTCGAAACTCACGTTGATCACCACATCCCTCTCTGCGCGATGCAAGAGAATCGGTGAGAACGGTAGGATATTGCCACATCGCTGGATCTCGTGCAGCGTCGCCACCGTGAAAGGCATTTTGTTGCAATAATAACCACCCAGGTTATTTATTTTAAAAGGGAGTCACCTTGTCTGCGTACGAGGGCATCCTTCCATCGGCCGTCACTGCTCGAATCTCCTCCCTTATCCTCTCTTGGACTTCCGCCATGAAGATGATGCCCCATTTGGAGGTCGTTATCGTTGTTTCCTGGCCAGCATTGAAGAGATCACTGCAGCAAGCCACCAACTGCCTGTCCCTGTAGGAATAATTGACATATTGACATACAGTGATAGATGTGGGGGAAATATACAGGTTTCATTTTGTTTCTAAGACGTTGTGCTTCCGATTTGCGCACCCTTTCATATCCAACCTGGTCATAAAACCACGGCAGATCAAGATTTGTCTGTTCCCCACTCTGCTTTGGCGATGTCTGACTTTATCCTTTTTGGTCTGTGACTTAACAGAAGCTGCAAGGCGTTTATTTGTCAGAACTAACGTCATGGAAGGATCATCGCGGGCCCTTTTGAGGTAGGCCTGAACGCAGTTCGTGGGCTCTTCCTCGAGATCGAAGGTCTTGCGAGCAATTTCCGCGTGATCGCGGATGTACTCAATCATCTGAAAGCATGCATTTTTAATGGGCTTTCAGCCCATTAAAAATTATACTAATGGGTAAAATATAGTTGAACACTGTTTTTACCCATACTATACCTGATATATCGATTCTCCAATACTCGATGTCTATCAGCTGTGTGCATACCTTGTGGAGCACAGTGGCCATACCACCTCCAAATTGTATCTATTCGCACCTATCTGCACCTTTGCACGACCGTGTAATAGTTTTTTCTCACCTTCCCGATATTCATATTCGCGCCCTCGTTCAGTATGCTTATGGCCACGTGCCCGCCACCGCTCGAATTATCGAGCGTAATTAGGATTCCAATTAAGGTTGAATGATGCTCATGTGACCTCTTCGTGTCGAATTGAATTGTATTCATTCTGGCCCGCTTAATTTCATCAAAAATCCTTCCACGTATCATCGTGTGGACTCTTCATCATGAATTCAATCTTGGGATGACAGAACTCGGGGTCTATTGCTGTGATATTCCTCCGGCTAGGACGTCATCGAAACTTTCACGGCACTCTCGACGCGTTTTCACCGGGGCAACTCGGAATTCACGACATACCTTGTCAGCACGAGCCTTGTAGCGATCGTATCCGAACCAGCGGAGAATGGGAATCTTGCGGATGATTGGGAAGCGAACTGTAGCCAGGAACATTTTAGACCTAAATGTCACCAAATTAGAGAACTTTCCTGATTCTGGGATATATGTTGGTTCCCGGGGTCTATGGGCTCTATGGGATCTTTACGGTCCCTCGGCAACGAGATTACGATTCCGTCTGGGCCTCGGCACAATCGACCTATTGATTCTACCATCATACTCGACCCCAAACTTAAAAGTCTTAAACAAAAGTAATCAGCGAATTTAACTAACTGTCCGAACTCTTGAATCGCAGATTCCATTTCACGGAGGTATGCTTTGAGGGGATCTGCTGTTTTATATTTGTACCGAATACCGAAGATGAATTCATTGATGATGTTAGCAACCAGAACCTGGAATAGAATATTTTAAGAAACTTCCGCACCCAATCGATCGATTTATCCGTTGTTTCATATCACGTGAATGGGAAAATGCATGTCAATAGCATCCAGATGTGGATGCTCCTTGAGATACGTTATGTAGTCTCGCAGGGAAAGTTGGATCTGAATTTGACATTTAGAAATTAACGCAAATTCGATATATCTTCAAACATGATGTTGAAGACTCGGCCCCGCATATCGTATAGAACCATGACACTCTGATCCCAACGGCAATTATTGATCGATGATTCAAAATCGAGAATTGTTTCGAGTTGTCGCATATTAAAGAAGGATGTTCGACTTAGTCACAAAACAATCTTCAAAAAAATTTTAAAACCATCCCCAGCCTTAAAAATGCAGTCAAAGTCTGTATCGATTTTTCGAAAAATTTCCTGCTCTACCAAATGAAAAGTGAAAATTTTTGGAAAAGCTGAAATTAAGGTCCCTTCAACAGCGCTACAGCCTTTACAACAAAGTTTTTGATAATTTTTTCGTTCTAACTGCCTTAAATTGCCCATAACCATAATAAACAAAATCAATCGATATTGGTTGCAGACCCATTACTATTACTCCTTTTTAATGACGAACAAAGCTCGTCTTAATTTCGCCCCTAGCCGCGAAACTTTCTCCATGGTATCTAACCTTCCTGACGACGAGAGAAATCGCATTTTCAAATGTGGACCGAACGCGAATTTATATTTGGTATAAAAGCTGTTCAGATACTCGTGCTCGCGATAGTAGACATTAGTTAATATCACTACAATCGACACCAAGAATGCAGGAACTCCGATATAACCTTTTCCTCCATGACGTTTCGTCCCATTCCGAGATCTCGGAGGACGGTAATGGCGAGGCGACGTTGCTCCCTCCAGAAGGGGCCATCCGATGTGATTATTCCGCCATTGGAGACTTCATTCGTGAATAAGTCAGTCACCGAGTTCTTGTACCGCCCGCTGAGGTCATCGCCTAAAAAGATGTGTCTCTATAATCAGATAATGAGCGAAAACAAAATATTTCGTTCACTGCGTATCATACTTGCCTTGTAGTGCCTCCTTGATTGTCTCATAGTCCGTGATATTGATAACGGGGAAAGGCATGTGCACCGTGCACATCCCGAACTTCCCCGCCATCTCCTCGAGACCATGAATGATGAAGGGCGGTTTCAGCTGGAAGATCCGTATTTAGGATGTTTTTTTATATTTCCATGCGCTAAATGAGAGCGGTTCTTCTCGAATCGCTCGCCAAAAAATTATGTCGCGCTTGCTATGGTTGCAACTGCATCATTTTCACTGCATTTGTGAGGAGTGCCAGCGTACATTCCGTATGGTTAATTAAGTCGACCATAAATGCACCTCTCGTCCAAGATTGCCGATTATCGGCCATGGCGTCGGGCCTGGGGGAAGCTTGCGGCGAGAGAGGAAACTGGAGATGAAGTAATGCAGGATCGCTCCAAGAGTTAGAGTTGTCCAGAAGGGAACCATCGCGCATTGGTTGTTGTTGACGAAAACGTAGATCTTCGTCCTGTAGCTTGCGCACTTAAATAGTCACTAAGATTGTATAGTGCTATCGTTTAAGTCTTTTCCTCCCTTCAATCGCCGTCTCTCGTGCGTCGAGAATAGAAAAGAACGAGACAGAAGACGATGAGAGAATTCTTCTACCCAGAGACCTGATAAGAGACCGCGCCCCCCGCCCAAACAACGCACACTTTGTCTTACATCTTACGACTCTCTCTATCTGGTTCGGTCTATCCCCGCACACTCCTCGCACTCATCCAACACGTGCTGAAAATACCAGCAACCCCTTCTCCACTTCAAAACAAGGAGTATTTTGGAGTTCCTGGTGTTACCTAGAAAAAGGAACGCATCTCGATATTGAACTTTGAGCTGCAAACTCCGACGCACAACCTTTATTTTTTTTATTTTCGTTCAGATAAAACAAGAGAAAATAAGATGTAATTGGAAAGTAGTTATGAAATGAAGTTTAGATGAAGTTTCAATGTTGTCGAAATCAGATCGAAATCGAACCATGTAACCTTGAAGATTGTTTCATACTAAGCAAATATTTCAACAAAGTGGGTGGTTTGCAGAATATATCTAGGTAATACGAATGGAGTAAGAAATACACGTAATATTCTACTTGGAGCAAGTGCATAATACATAAGGGAGGGGCTAAATTACATCTGTTAGTATTGTCCGGTATTAAAGCGGTAAGCAGCGTAGTGATCTATCTTCTGCTGCAGAAGATAGATCACTACGCTGCTTACCGCGGAGGTAGTTCGCGAGTCGCCTCCGCATCACGTTAATACCGGACAATAATAATTTGTATTGCAATCAGGCAAGAATTCCAGGGAAGCCAGCGGAGCTGCAAAAATAGTCGAGATTCCTGGATGATTAGAAAACAGAAGTCACATTTTGTGCCATTTTTAGTTTTACCTCTCCTCATTCAAGACACCGATACTCAAGTCTCTACTTCTCTATTTCTTCATTAGTCTGAAGTAGAGATGTTATTGGGATGAGCACAGCTATACGCTGTCATCGGAATCTCTATGCCACTGCCAAACAATCGGTGCAAAGAAACGTGATACTTCACTGTTTCCCTTCTGACCAAATTAGAGACCGCTATTCTCTGAATGTTCTTGTAATTAGAGACCGCTATTGATTCTCTTAATGTTCTCAAAAAATTCTACGACAGCTTTTTTCGGCGATCCAAAATCTAATATTCCGTTCCGAAAGTAACTGTAATTGCTTTGAAAACAAGGTTCTCTTGTCGTCTGACATGTTAGAGATACTATAGATAGTTTCGCGCCTTGGTGCGAACTTTAGACGAGTTTAGATCGCCGATGATACATCGTTGGAAATAGAGCAAAAATCTAACAATAATATACTTTATTTTTGGACCAATGAGGTTCCTCCACCCTCCGCCGAGATACAGCTCTGACAGTGCGAGATTCTTTCCGTGGGGAGGAAGTGCGAAGTGGGCGGGGCCGAGGGGGGATTCGATGCTTATCGCCATTCTCCACGCCGTTTGACCACATTTTAAAATCAATTGGGAGATAAATTTGTTTTGATTTCATCAGAAACCATGCCACTAAATCCGTCTCTAGTGGCTATCTTGACCAGCCTAAATTCATTTCGCACCTTTACTGGCGGACACTTGACTATTAAAGTTGGGCCGACAATGATGATCGATTTTCAAGCACTTAAAATACAAAAAATGATATCAGATCATCTCAGTGTTAGTAGAAGTCATTGTCGTGTCGATTTGGAACGGTGCCAATACAAGCTACTGTAGGATTTTTCAAATTTCCAGCCATTGCCTGAAACAGGGGAACCCAATAACTTATGCCGTTTTACTGGCCGAAATTTTGACTTTTATGCATTATGTTTTTCGTAAACCCATGGCGCGGCTCGTTTGGGAAGTTTATTGACAACCAGTAGGATGCTTACGCTCAGAAAAATACTACACATTTGGAACATTTTCGCGTTTTGACGCGATGGAATCGTTCGAACATGAGTTCAACGACTTGGCATACCAAGAAACGGCGCATGTAGATTTCGCTGATTTTTTTAAACATTTATAACCTTTCGACGACGGCAAACAAGATTTAAAAAATAAAGGGTTCAGCAAAATCAACGAAATTTCGGTTTTTTCCGTTCGGAGCCTTATTCTAGGTACCGAGTTATGGTGATATCACATCTTGCGATCATACTCAAGTGAATCTGAAACATGAACTGGAGTCGAAAGTAATCATTCGAAAATCGCAAAAACGTTTTCCAGTTTTCTCATAGTATTTTCTCACGGTCCCTACCTTTACTTCTAAACAATTCTTCTTCGTCAATTTTTCTTCTCCAGTGCCATCGACAATTGGTCATTTGTCCCCTCCCGCCACCCTATTATCGGAGAACCAAACGCGTCTAAATTCGCGTTCCGTCCGTATCCCTCTTCAGAGAAATTAGAGTTCTTTCGTCATCCGACTGCTGCGGACCATTTCGCCCTATGTTCGAAGGGAAGACGAGTTTGGTTCGCCGCTAATGATGTCGTTACAAAGAGAACAAATTTTCAAATGCAGCACTTTTCGGTCAATGCCTCTTCTCCGAATGTTGTCGTTGCTCTGCGCCGTCCTCCTTCTGCTCGACTTTACTTCCACATCCGAGGCCTACAGCACGTTCCGAACGACCCCGATCAAGTTTCGCTTCACTCTGCCCAGTAAGGGTGCACAATTTCCGAATCGATCCCTTCATATATGAGTAATATCTCGAAAACGGTTTTTCACACTTTCGAACACGGTGAATCTCCCAGTATCTTCATATCCGAGAAATTTTGAGATTTATTATCTAGCAAAATTGTCCTACGACGCCTTCATTAAGCAATTAAATACTAATTTCGTTTAACCAACCTGTAACGTATTCTATTTAAGATTCTTAAAAGCACTTAGCCCCCGGAAGCTTCTGACATGTTGGCCGCGTTAGATTCCTTGCGAATTCGCGTGTCGGGTGGGTAGAATTTTTGAACGCATATTCAGAATGGTACAAATGTTTTCTCAATAAGCTCAAACGGGCGTCATGCACAGTAAGAAGAGAGACAGACTATGTGGGTCATCAATAATCGGAGTGCTACAGGGGCTTCGGACGGGAGTGTCAAGCGGTCTTCGCGTCTTTCTCGCCTCTTGCTCACTCCGCGCTACCGACTCGCCAGTCGCACCCGCATCTATCCGGTTTCCTCTTCCTGATTCTGAAAGATCCAATAAACGGAATAAACGATTTCGGACGAAAAACATCTTGTCATGCAATTAGTCAAAACCGCTTAGAGCAGGGGAATAGCTAATTGGAAGGAAATCGGAAAACAAGTGCTTCATTGAGGAAGGCGTGCTGAAGTGTAGTCTTGAGAATTATGAGCGCACACATTGCTACGGATGACAATGGATGGAATTACGCCCATGAATAGTTATCCTGAGCCGCATCCGGCGGATACTAATAATTTTTAGCAGCCTTATAAATGTTCACGTATGGATTGATGAGTTGGTGTCACTGGGATATTTTTTCAATTTCGCTCATGTTCTAGTCAGATGTATCCCATGTGCAGAAAAGTTGAATAAGGCATAGAGCGGACCATTTCGAATAGGGGTGCTGTAGCTACTCGCTCGAAAACACTGTTATTATCGCTGACAGGAAAGAGTCTTGTGACAGTAAGACGACGAGCGCAGTGACGTGTTCCGCTTCCCCGATTCCGTTTCCAGAATATGTTAAACAATTTAGCTATGTTGAAACGGAATCCACAAGCTTGCCAGCAACTCCACCCCCAACAGTGAAGCCCCCCAGAGAACTCAGACGGGAGTCTGGGAACCACCCCTCCTAAGTTCTAGAGATTTACTCCAGACTGATTCAATCTGCGATATTTTCTGCCACATTTGACCGATATATATGTCAATGATGGCACACGGAGGGCTAAACGTGCGCACCTGATATATTTTTGCGCTGAGGCTGGGCTAAAGTTCGGGGTAAGGTAGGGACCATTATTATGGTACGCTTTACTTTGGGGTACTTCTGACCAAAATATGAGCCCCAGCGGATAAGAAAAGTTGGAGAGTGCGCAGCACAGCTCGATCCTTACGCGGATGGGCTCATATATGGGGTGTATTTTTTGGAAAGCTTGGAAAGCCACATCCCCTTTGCCCATCCCTTTATGCTTGCTTCTTCCTCACATCGCACGCGGCTTTTTCTACCATCCAACCTTCTCAAACAGTCGAGCATGACTGTCTCAATAAGATCGACGTTTCCGGATGCCTCCGCAGCTGGAAAATGATCTGTTACCGAAAAAAAACAGCCGTTACCGAAACATCATCGCGATAAATCTCCAAACCGTGGCGTGTGGAGATATGCGTCTGGAATGATTGGCCGAATTGTTGACAAGGAAAATGAAATAGGGAAATTTTTGATATTTGAATTTGTTTTTATGCAGGATAACAATTCTTGTTCTCGGTAACAGTGGTCAGCATATTTTGACCGAGTGCAATGAGCGTTTTTATATATATATATTTTTCTCGTGAGCGATTGGCAGAAAGTGTGACGCTATTGACAGCACAATCAGTGATCATGATGTTGAACGAGATGACGGCAAGAATACCGCGGATGCGCACTTCACCCTCGCCATTCTGTGTCGGTGGAAGACAATGTCCGCTTGAGATTAAAGTGCACGTCAAAGTAATTTTCTATGCCTACGCTTTCTGCTCGAATGAGCCAATTTCTTACAAAGGGATCGCAATAACCGTTCATAACGAATCTGGACGATCCATACTTAGTGCATAAGTGGAGGTCATGGCGACTTCCGAATGATGCTCCGTTGGTACTCGAAAACTTCCTTCCCTACCTCTTAATATACGCTAAGGCACGTACGCCTGTCGGTGACTTCGTCTGTTCGTTCGTTCGGTCGTTCGCACTATATCTCATCATAGGAAGGTGCTCTGGATTTCGAACCTTGATCAAACGACTTAGGGTTCCGAAGCTAGTTGCACCGTAACCCGCTACCCGGAATTAGAATTCCTAATCTACGGCTGTAGATAAATAGCTTATCCACAGCAATTTACGGAATCTGTCCATATCGGTCCAAACTTGCATGGACGATGCCGGAAGATGCTACAAACAGTTTTTAAAGATGTTCTGACAAGTTTAACAATTTTTGACATGACCGAACATGTTTTAGTGTCCAAACCAAAAGTGCTCAAATCACCCCAGTCACAACAACTAAAACGTATTTTCACTCTGAAATGCGTGATATAGGTTTCCTAGCGAAAAATATTAGGACCCAGTTTATCTGACGAGCTCTTTCCTATCACAATGCTTGCTTCCACGGAAGAAAACAAGAATTGGGTTATTCAGTAAATCCTTCTCTCGTTGTTTGTTACTTTGCATTTTCACCACCTTCAGCAATTGTTGATTTTCTTAACAATCTCCCATCAGTTATTTAATGAAGGAGTGGGAACAATACACCGGTTCGTATAATTTACTGGTGCAATTGTAACTACGAAACCCACAAACAATAAAAAAATACATCAAAGATTCTAAGTTTCTGATTTGGAACGATGATGTGACTGATAGCTGAGTTGTATGAAATGTACTGTTTCACTGCATCGTGTCAGGCGGCCTATTTTACCGGCCGTTATGTTCCCCCTCGTTTAAGCTATGTATTATATATACACCAACAGAATTGTCATGAGCATTACATTCCGACAAATATCATGCAATATCACTTAAGTCCGGTAAACTGAGTTATCCAATCATATGGTGCGCATTATGTTTCTTGTAATCTTGATCCCATTGCTACCTGGAAATATGATGGGCAAACTCGCACGCATGAACAAGCAGCTCCTACATGCTCGTGGAAAACATTCACCTCCCTATACATTAAGCGGATTTTTTTCTAGTTTTGAAATGTCGTTTAATGTGTTTCGCCAAAATGCGGCGCATTCCCACTGTTAAGGGGGAAAATGCAGCTATTGAACTAACGCCTTTTACTTACCAGTTTGGTTCAGAAATGCCTCAATAACGAGCTTGCGTGTCCGTTTCAGATCCAAACTGTGAACGGTGGTAGATGAAGTACTTCATTTTTCCACGGTGGGAATGCGCAGCGTTTTGCTTTTGCCAAGAGTCAGAGGGATGTTTTGGTACAGTACATTCACAGCGTCATATCTTGGGGCAACATGATCTTTCAGGGGAGTTTTTGGGCGCAAACTGTAGCGGCAGCTCAGGGGCGTGCTATTGTGCCGCACCGCATGAATTCTAAAAGACTTGTGCTCGTTTGCAGAAAGTTCCGTTTGTATATTTGAAATGGAATGAGAATCTGAAATTTTCATGTCACATGGTCATGGAATCCAATCGAGGAATCTAAAAATTCTTCCGTAGATTCCTTGATGCTGAGATATAAAGCCGGAAATTTTGTTAGCGGAATGGGAAATTAGAATTACTATGGTGAGGCTCAATACCGCATAGCACATGTCACCAATGCTGGCTTTATTATACATGATTTAACAAAACAAACTATATTTGGGCTTATGCCGTTTTTGAAGCGTTCTAATTCTCACTTGTCGAGCATGTCAAAACAAATCTAAAACGTGTCAATGAATAATCCTGCCATGGCTGAAAGCGATTGTAAGAAGCTGGACATAACAACATATCAAAACATGGGGTGGGGCAGGTCAAGACCCCCAGGTGTTCAAAAGTGGCGGGTCTTGTGGGTGTTTCGCTGAGGTGCTTATGCTAAGTATGGCAAATGATATGTTAGGGAGAGCAAACCTTTTCAGTAGCGTTTGGAAAACGTTTTGGAGTGCCCATAGATTCACCGAAACTTTGAAGATCGACAAATTTAGCAGTACTCATTCGACAATTTCTACCTGTTGATTCTAAAGGCCACAACAGTCTAGAGCCCAAAAAGTCCTCTGAACGATCGAGTTGTCCCCTTAGGATGTGCATCGGTGAAATAACTGACGATAACTTTTTGACGGGACTGTAGTACAACAAGGCTGCAAAATACGTTATTACGGAAATACGTCTTCTCTCTCTCAGCACCACATACTCATATAAAATGAGTGTTCTGGATCGATTCGTTGAAATTGTCAACCACGTTATCGTCCCTCTATCCGTTGCTCTCAATTTTCTGCTAATCTATCTCACGAAGCATCTGTCAAAGAGTACAGGTATTTCTTCATAATTTGACCCCCACAACCGATTTTTCTTGTACCAAAATGAAAATAAGATGCTCCCTAGGACGAAAACGTAAAAAATTTAACATCCGAAAAATGTCTATTAGTCAAATAACATGGGATATTGAATTCTATTCACATTTTTTCTAGAATGTTCTACAATCGTCTATTCCCCAAACAAAGTAAATTTTGGTGGTCGGGGCCGAGGGGCATCCCCACACGCAAAAACCAGGGCAACCTGGTCCCTGCCCCTTGGTAATACAAGCTTGTCCGGGCATAGTCGAATATTATAAAACACACGTTTTAAATACGTTTTGAGCACCATTTCGTTTAATTTTTAATCTTTACGCAATTGTCGGAATTTGCTATTCATTTGTGATAGCAGCTACGGGACTGGTAAGCTATCATAAAAATAATAATTGTTAAAAAATATTTTAGACTCCCTACATTGATTCAGAAGTCCTCGCTTTATACACGACGTCGTATTTGTCATCAAATACTCTTCTCATGTACCTGTCTTCTTTAGCTTGGTTCATTCAGTACATCACTATGATCGAATTGATCAACGCAAGTTTCATTCTGCGATATGCGTCTATATGCAAGTTTGATTTGCTGCATTGTCGAAAAAACGGGAACAATTCCAGTCCACCACTCAAGAATCTGCTACTTGACGATGTTCTCCACAGAGCTTTCTTCGTTGCAGTAAATATAGTGAGACTATTTCATTGGTCGAGACTGGCAACTGCTCGCAGCTCTTCATACCTCTGTGGCTCTTTATTTCAAGTATCTTGTTCGTGTATGATGAGTCTTTTCGTCCGCACCTTCAAGCACGACTGGGAGAATGGGTCGACTTTTCCAGCAACTTTTACTTTGCTGCTTCATTTACAGTACGAAGTTGTGTAGGGCAAATAAGTGAGGAGATCTCCAGGATGGAGCAGTGCGTACGATCCTGTGCCTTTCGTTCTTTTCCACAATCATGGGAGTTGTTTCGGTCATCTCGATCTATTGCGGATTCCGTATACATATAACCATCAAGACAAGCGCAATTAGTGCGAAAACCCGCAAGAAACATCGAAATTCACTAGTTTTGCTTGTGCTTCAGGTGAATACTGAACGTGATTTATTAATAATTTCCGAATTCCAGGCCCTCAATCCAATGGTGACTATGTACAGTCCCGTGTGCTCGATTATGTTTGATTTGCTGACGGGCGGCAATGGTTATGGTACGTTTTCCACCAGAAAATTCCACTACTCAAACAATCAGGCGGCCGTCTTCGCATAACCATGATGCTCTGTTCACTTTACCCTATTGTCAATCCAATCATAATGATTGCATTCACGGAAGAATACAGAAAATTTGTCCTTTGCACAAAGAATCATTCTCCCGTTGTTTCTTCCATTGCATTTTTTACGCCTTTAGCGATTGTTGATTCTCGTAACAACCTCCAATCAGTGATTTAATGAAGGAGTGAGAACAATATACCGCTCCGAAATCTCTCTTTTCATCTCGTAAGGAAAATAAAGGACAAATCCTCGAATTGTACTGTCAGAACCGTAACTGTCTAATAACGCAGTGTTGAACACAATCCATTCAATATATGTCGATTCCATGTGTCTCGAGCATCTATCGTTCTCATATGTATTGTCCGGTAGTATAGCGATGCGGAGGCGACGCGCGAACTACCTAACGGTAAGCAGATAAATGATCTGTTCTTGCCTCCATTCATTTCGCAGCTTAGCGCAAGGTATGTAGCTCGCGCGTCGCCTCCGCTTCACTAAAATACCGAACAGTGTTGCAGGTGGTTATGAATCACCTATTACAACCCCCGGGTACGCATCGTAAAAGTATTGATAAAATTAATGGGTTCTGATGCATCGTTTATGTAGAAGAATGACGATTCACACAGGTTCTGTAAAAAAATAACAAATGTTCATTATTCCGCTCGCCGTCTTCTTCAGGGGCATTTCTGGATTCCGGAGCTGGGTTCCGGAATCGGCAATTCGTAGATCCGGACGACCACATTGGTATCCTGATCGACTTGTTCAGATAATCGCCAATTGCAGTGCATGTTCTGCACCCATTCCATACCGTTCACTATTGTTTTCCTTGCTATGGTTTCGACGCATCTAACAAGGGACGTGCCAGAGTCTGGTCCGGCGGATCCGAGGCGGACTAGGGGCGCTGCATTACTCTCGTCACCAAACTCCCAAATACGTGATGAATGGGGCCTATGCGTAACTTACGTGGGGGCATATTCAAGATTGAATTTTGATCCATGATGGGTTGAAAATCGGTGAAAAATTAACTTCTTCGCGATGGACTAAAAGTGTTCCAGTAAGCATAACATGTCTTCATGACCCAATATTTTTCTTGTACTTGCTCAAAAACGTGGGGTCCGAGTGGACCGAGTGGGCCTAGTGGGCCCAGTGGGCCTAGGGGACCGAGAGGACCGAGTGGCCCGAGGAGTCCTCCTGAAGCAACAGGGACGCAAGTGATGTAAACAGCAAAGGGAACTTCAGTTGCCGGGGCGTACGCATTCTTGTCTTTGTACTAGAATTGGTATGGATAGATCGGAGAAAATAGAATGAAAATACCCGAAGCCCCAAACGCCCCGAACATTGAAGATGCGATAGCCGAGGTTTGTTGCACGATGAGAAACCTTGCTCCAATGCTTGTCTCGTCGTCATCAGAATTGTGATCGAGGATATAGACTTTCCGGAGGTAATACGAGTTGGCAGAGTCCTTCTTCGTCGTGGCGTCGTGGCGTCGTCGATATCATCAACTTCAAGGATGAACTTGGAGTTTGAAAGAGACTCAAATTGTTCTAAACCATCAATGTCAATGAAATGGCATAATGCACTAATGTCGCACCTAATCCTTACATTTCCCCTTTCCAAAAGTGCCCTCAGCTAACAAGGAAGCTGTGCCTGATTTCTTTTTAACTTGTGAGTAGGATTCCATGATCAAGCGCTATACAAGCGTTAGCATTATCCAATTATAATTGCGCTACCTCTTGCCCACGCGGAAGATTCGTATTCGTGATGACGTAACTGTGATAGTCCGATGCTTGGGGATCGGGCAGCTCTGAAGAGGGACACTATTGTGGTGGTTCACAAGCTGTTCCTTTTGCGTTCCGTTTGCACCTGCTCTCTCTCTCTCTCTCCACTGTTCTCTCGTTTCTCTAACCTGTCTGGGCGTTAAAAAGAACAGCTTGTGCTCCACCACAATAACTAAAACCGTTGAAACTTGCAAAAGAACAAACATACGTGTAATATCACATCGCAGTGTTGGAAGCAAAAGTAGCACACTACAAAGGGCTCGCAGCATGGTTCATGGAGGAGGAATCGTGAGGCTTATATATCAAAGCGCCATGGGTCGGTTGTCCCTTCGACTCCGAAGAACGGGCAGAAAGGTTCGCTGACTTTACGTGATGCACCCGCTTTGGACGTTGAGCAAGGCGAGATTAGGGGCATGCTATGCTGGGAAATGAGTGCTTGATAACGCATTCCGATCTTCGAGGACACAGGCCTTAGGAGTGCGATATGTGATCTTCGTAAAAGGATACCTTTAGGTTCAGGAATTCGACCATTCTGTGTGATGCTAAAGAAGATGAATCATTCAACGGATTGATTGGAGCCCAATTTTGAAATGCAACGAAGTTTTGGTCACGAACAACTTGTCCATAAAAGTGGGCATGTTGTTCGTGATCTGATGATAAAGAAACCTTAACTGAGCCAAATTGCGCTCTTTGCGTTGAATACGACTGATGAGTCATCCTACTTCACCAATCCTTTCGACCTGTACCGATCTCTTTTCTGACCATCCTTCTCCATCCTCAGACATCCTCCTTCTCCTCAATACCTCCAATCGATTGTACTCCGCCTTCAAATACCTCTCCAACCTCTATCCCACCCTTTAGTCTTCACTCCAAGCTGGAGGAGACGATATATGCCCTTTTCCCTTCTCAAACTCCCCCCTTCTTCAACTTCCTCCTCTCCCCCTTCGACTCCCTTGTTAACGAAGTCTTCCTACGCGGAACACTTGCAATGGACAAAAATGGATTTCCATGAATCTTGAGGGAAAGATTAATTCCGGTGTTTGTCAGGGATGCCTCGATGGTGCTGGAGAGTCTGCGTTAACGAAGCGCATTAAGCGTTTTGTTAAATGGAAGCAGGGTTTTGCTCGAAATGTTCCTTTGTCGTAGCCTATATCGTAGAAACTGAATAAAATCCAGTAGTAGCACCGGCTGGAATATTGTGCACAGAATCCTGCCGCCGTAGTAAAGTGTCTCGACCTGAGGTCAAAACTGACGTCAGGTCTGGGGAACTGACCTGAGGTCGAGCCTAACCTGACGTCAGGTCTGAATCCCGACCTCAGGTCGCGACCTGAGGTACGAATCCCGACCTGAGGTCGCGACCTGAGGTGCGAATCCCGACCTGAGGTCGGGATCTCGAAATGCAAGGATGACCAACCGTGCGACCCATTGCACTTGCACATTGCAAGACTTTCAATAAATTTAACGATATTTTCTGAATTATATTCATGTTACTGCAGATTTTTTT